>CM031240.1:240081015-240256175 GCA_018340775.1 Taxus wallichiana var. yunnanensis
CCATAATGGAAAATTTGTTCAATATAAACTGAAAACAACTAAGTGGTTCATCGGGATAGAGAGATGATACATTACATCTCATGCAAGGATCAAATTATGAGGGTGACATAGAGTTGACCAAAACTTGTTAATAGCCAATAAATTCAACAAATAATCAGAAATCATGCCATATTCTAGTGAAATCCTATTAGAAATTAGAGGATTCATAGTTACGGGTTTAATTAATTTATATGATAAATTAACATGAACATTACATCACATAAACTATATGTAAATAAATAAAATATTACTTACTCAACACAAATAACACAGATAACATCGTATGTATAGTGGAAAACCCCAATAGGGTAAAAACCACTTGAAATAACCTTTTACTATCAGAGAACCAAAGTTACATCTAGTATTTTCCACCTCCTCCTTTAAACCCTAATCACAAGGGTAAACTTATTTTACCTTTGATATATTTCACGAACATATCAAATGAGGACCTTAAAGTCCTATTTATACAAGGTGATCAGGTATGTCTCCCGACCCACCTTTTCAACCTAAAAGGTTGACACATACACCTAGGTTAGAATATTTAATAAATAGAAATAAATAAATGATTTCACATTATTAAATACTAACCTAAAGTATATAACCAAGATATAAATATTTCTAATTATTAGATATTAACCTATATAATAGTGATGGACCCATATTAATTAAGGGGTGGCTAGTCCACTTAATCATTATGTTCCAACAATCCCCCTTAATGATAAGTGGGATAACATATGCCAATAGATTACCTGCCAGTGGTACACTACAAGATTTACAATCCTTAAACCATAAAGGTTTTAGACTAGCATACGGGGTGAAAGAATTATAACACCTTCATCATACTCAAGTTACCTTTTGGTAGAAAATGATTTAAAATCCCAAAGATCATACCATGATCAAGTGGCTAAGTATGATTTGTGAGTTTTACATGTTTTCTCTAGTTCTCATAAAAGGTTATTTGTACCCAAACATATAGGACCTCCTTAACAATATATGTTTTTACTTTGGATGTTTACTAGTAAACTCAATAGCACTAAAGAGTTTACTGAAGACTGTCTTTAAGGTATTTATATACTTCTTTCTAAAAAAGAAGTCGAGGAGGTATACATGCCCGAAGGTCTTTTTACACTTGCTCGAAGGTCTTTTTATACTTACCTGAAGGTATTTTACACTTTACCGAAGGTATTTTACATTTTCAATTTTATTTTACAAATACCAAGTTCCATTAGGAGGTGACATTGTCATGCACACTCCCCCTCAATGGAAAATCTGACAATCTAAGTTTTTCATGAAAGTGACAAAACTTTGCAGCACTCAAGGGCTTTGTGAAGATGTCAACAACTTGTTCTTCATTGGCAAAACTTGAGATCTATCTCACCACTTAAAACATTCTCATAGATGAAGTGTATATGTATCTCAATGTGCTTCGTCCTCTGATGTTGTACTGGATTATGTGCAAGAGCTATGGTGCTCTGGTTTGTTGTAGAACAAAGGAACACTACCTTGATCCTTCATCTTTATCTCATCAAACAACCTCTTCAGCCATAGAGCCTCTTTTGTAGCTTCCATTGCACTTCTATACTCAACTTCTATTGAAGAGATAGAAACAATTAGCTGCTTTTTACTACACCAAGTAATGACACTTGCACCAAATTTAAACACATAACTAGAAGTATATTTTTTATCCAATACATCACCATCGTGATCAAAATAAAATAATCAATATACGTTAACATTTTCATTCTTAGTATAATGTAGCCCATAATTGATTGTTCCTTTAATATATCTAAGAATCATTTTTGCAAGATTTCAATGATCTCTATAAGATTCCTACCTAAACCTTTAAGCAATTCCTATTACATAAGAAATATTTGGTCTAGTTATAGTTAGATAAATCAAACTACCCACTAACTACCTCTATAAAGTAGGATCAACTTTTTCACATGCAGGTTTAGGATCAAGTTTCAATCCAACTTTCATAGGAGTAGAAACCGGTTTATAATCAATCATGTTAAAATTTTTCAATTACATTGGTTGCATATTGTGATTGAGAGACAACAATAGAATGTTTATCTTGAAATACAACCATTCCAAAAAATGATGCAAGAGACCTAAATCAGTCATTTCAAAGTACTTGTTTCACTTTTTCTATAATTCTCGCAAATTAAAGCGGGACTATCACCAGTCATAAACAAATCTTTAACATATATACAAATAATGATAATATGTGATTCTTCTTGCTTAATGAATAAATCATTGTCAAACGAATAATTAACAAAACCTAACTGTAAAGAAGGAATTAATTTTTGTATACCAAGATCTAGGAGCTTGCTTTAAACCGTACAAGGATTTTATCAACTTACAAACATATTTTTCTTTACCAGTTTCATCAAATCCTTTAGGTTGAGACATGTAAATTTATTCTTGTAAATCACCATTCAAAAAAGTATTTTTCACATCCATTTGGTGGATTTCCCACCCAAACTAAGCATCGAGAGAAATAAGGCCCCGATAATACTTGTCTTAGCTATAGAAGTAAAGGTCTCAACATAATCAACACCAAGTTTCGAGTAAAACCTCTAGGAATAAGTCAAGCTTTATGTTTGTCAATACTACCATCAACATTATCTTTTACATTGTATAACCATATTGACCCTATAATACTTATTTTTTTGGAGGTGGAACCAACTCCCAAGTTTGATTTTGAATTTTCATATAAGGTCATTAATGCATTGTAAGTATGGTGGCTCCTAGTCATTTTCCTAAGGTCAATAGGATTCAAAATTTCTAACATAGATTGAGCCCATTTTGGTTTCTTAGCTAGGGAAATAGGGGATTTAGAAACATCCATATCATTAACACAAGAAACATCAAGATGACCATCTACTATATTTTCATTATCAGAATCAAAACCATCATTAGAAATATTGACATTATTACCACTATCATATGAACAAAACATTTTTCCAATACATTAGAATTATTTTAAAGAAAATAAGACCAAATCATTATGTTGAAATCATCAATAAAAGTCACAAAGATATAAAGAACCATTTAACGAAGCTACTTCAAGAAGTCCTCTAACATCACTTTGAATAAGTTCTAGTGGGGAAGAGGTACTCTCCTCAAGATGTGAGTAAAAGGATTTAGCACTTTTTCAAGCGTAAACACTCTTCACACGCTTCATGAGAAGAAGACACCATAGGAAAAACTTTCACAAGATTATATCTAGTCATTTTATATAAGCTTCGATAATTAACATGTTTTAATGTTTCATGCTATAGTTTTGAATTATTCAAACTTTGAGATACAAAACAAGATGCATAAGAGAAATCATCAAAAATATACAGACCATTTCTTTGAATTCCTTTAGCTATTATACTATCATTACTATCCTTGATATACCAAGTATCCTTCAAAATTTGAATAGACAAACCATCATGAGTTAATTGAGAACATGACAAAAGATTCTTTTTGAGCTTAGGAACAAATAACACGTTATTCAAAATACCATTAGCAAATTTTACTTTTCCTTTCTCTATTGCTTCTAAAGATGAGTTATCACCAAGATACACACGTTCATTGATTTTCACAATATCTAACAAAGAATTTGAAACACCAATCACATGGTTTGATGCACCTGAATCTAGAATCCATTCAGAACTAGAAGAAGAGTATAATGCAACATATAAAGCAAAAATTTTAGGAGTATCATTAGAAATATCATTTTTCCTTAAATTATATTTAAAATAAACATGTTGTTTCGATTTTTATGGATAGGTTTCTTAGATTTGCAATATTCTTTATCATGCCTAAATTTATCACATTTATGACATTTACCACTAAAGCTTACACACAATTGTTCAGAAGAAAACTTTTCTTATCAAAGAAAAGAAGATTTAGATCTCGAGAATGGATTATGAGGCTTGAACTTTGAATTCTCGAGCAAGATTAAGTCCCCAAAGGCATTCTCCTTAGAGTCAAATTTCATCATCACTTGTTCTTTTTGTATTAAAAGTGAAATCAAGGTATTCAAATCAGGTAGATCATTTTAATTTAATATTTCGAGTTCAAGATAGAAATAAAATTCCTAAATCTTTCATCTATATTTAACCAAACAATAAAGTAAATTATTTTTTCACCAATTAAATCACAATTGCATCCATCTAATTGTGCTTTGAAATTTTTAATGTTGGCTAAGAAATTAACTAATTTTTCATCTCCTTTTGTAGGAGTCGTAAGCAATTCTAAAACTAATTTAATAATCTTAGATAAACACGTACTTTTATGCATGGATTCTAATTGTGTCCATACCTCTTTCAGATGTTCAATATTACCAATGTGTAGAAGATATTCATCATTCACATTACGTAGAATCATGGAAAGAGCCTCCTACATTCGTGTGAGAATACATTCATGTTATCTACAACAGCTTGATGACCGGTGGGAGAAACCTCGATATATAGAAAAAATCAACCAAAGTTTCCTTGCCATAAGTTCAGATTTTACCCTACTCTTCCAAATGTTTTAGTTGTCTCCATTCGGATCCGGTATTTGTCAAGGCGTAAATAACTAGATGTCATTGTTTTCCCGAACTTGTAAAACACACCTCAATATATAATGTAACACATAGTTAGATATATATTTATCGAAAAACCAACAATTTTAATAGAATCGAATCTACATTTTATAGATCTAAAGAAACTATTTGATCATAGCTAATTCTCACATTACAATGCATATTAATTAACCTCTCATGATCAAAATAATAACCCGTGATATAAAGTTCTCTCGCATTACACCCTAGAATTTATATTAAAAACTTCCACCATATAGAAGTGAAGAAGAAACCCCTAAGAATGCATTAAAAACTTCAAATTTCTAAATTTTTTAATGTAGACAAAGATCCAACCATCTTAAATTCAACGTCTAAATGACTTGTCATTATGCCTTATTTTTGGTCTGTCATGACGGTCATTTGATCATCAATTTTAACTTGTTGAAAATTTCCTAAAATTTAATAGCTTAAAGTTGACGTCTAAATGATCGTCATTATGCATTATGTTTAGGTTATAAAAAAGGAGGGGGCTTAATTTATATACCCTTTTGGGTTGGTTGGAAAAACCGGTAAAAAGATTAAATAGATTAAATACCTTAACTTTAGATCTAACCTATTTAATTTAGTCACTTTGTTACCATGTTAGAAATTAGAGGATTCTTTAATTAATGTATATGATAAATTAACATGAACATTGCATCACATAAACTACATGTAAATAAATAAAGTATTACTTACTCAACACGAATAACAACATATGTATAGTGGAAAACCTCTATAGGTTAAAAACCACTTGAAATAACCTTTTACTATCAGAAAACCAAAGTTAACTCTAGTATTTTCTACCTCCTCCTTCGAAACCCTAATCATAAGGGTAACATTATTTTACCTTTGATATATTTTACGAACACATCAAATGAGGATCTTAAAGTCCTATTTATACATGGTGATCGGGTATGTCTCCCACCCACCTTTTCAATGTAAAAGGTTGACACATACACTAGGTTAGAATATTTAATAAATAGAAATAAATAAATGATTTGACATTATTAAATACTAACCTAAAATATACAACAAGGTATAAATATTTAATAATAGAAATATAAATATTTCTAATTATTAAATATTAACCTATATAATAGTGATGGACCCATATTAATTAAGGGGTGGCCACCCACTGATCATTATCCATCAATAATTTTCTATAGAAATCTCATGTATATGAAAAGAGCTTTCAATTTTCTATAATAGCCGAAACAACCGTAATGATGAAATTACTTACATCATATATTATCCATGCACTAAATATTTCATAAATATTAATAAAAAAAGACAAATGTCCCAATGATTGTCATCATCTAGGAACATGTGGAAAATACGTGGGATCATAGTCCTTTTGACTCCTTTATGTCAATATTCATGAGCTATAACTCTCTTACGAAGACAAAATGAGCAACATTTAGATCGATTAGAATTTTTACCATTGTCCAAAGATTTAGATAGTAAACAAATGAGAAAACTAACAATTCAACTCGTTAAAAATATGTTCTAACAACAAAATTTCACAAAAAATCTGAAATAACTTAAATTAGAATGAAACATAGTGAAATATGAAGTTGTGGCATTCCAAAATATTAAAGGGATGCATTAAAGTTAAGTCTACATTGTTTTGCTTGAACCAGATTTTAAGCACATTTTATTCAACCATAGCTTTTGATATGAACACAAACAATCATAGTGGTACGGTATTAGACAACATAATTCCACAATAAAATATGAAATATCGTAACTAATAATGAAACATAGTGAGCAATCGTAAATTTCTAATATCGACACAACACAATAATAGTATTACATCATCAACAAAACACAATCGACAATAAAATGAGAAGTAACTTAAATTAGAATGGAACAATGAATTGTTGAAATTCTATGATTTCAAAATATTTAAGCAAGAAAAACAACATTGTTGTATGACGCACAAAAGTATTTCATAGCTCTTGTAGCTCGCACACTGATCAGTAGCATACGTATAAACAAAAAAAAGCATATAAACAAGTAAACTAATATTTTTTCAATTTTTTTGCTCCTTGCATTTTTCATCTTCTTTGCATGGTTCTTATGTTTAGTGTCGTTCTTATTTGTGTCCATGGAGACACCCATTTTTTTTAGCTTGTATGGAGGTTCACATTTATGTGCATCCTCTTCGTAGTCGTAAACAAAACCATGCCCCCTAGAGTGAGGCCTTGGAGTTCAAAATTTAGAGAGATACATAACAAAAGAAGGCAACAAACAGAGGTGTGCTCTAACTATCTCAACAATGTCTAACTTTGGAGGCCCGTGTTGCTTGCAATGAAAATGTTTATAATAAACAGGATTCTATGGAACTTCTCCTCCCATTGCAAATGGGGTGTGATGATTGTCATACCGACCAAAGGAACAACGATAACACTTCTAGTCCTCATGTCGCTAAAAGCACATTATAAAGATGTTACACATAAACGAAATGAAAACAAGTTGATATCAAAAAGAGCTTTCACAATTATGAAAAAAAACTTTACGGAGGACAAGCTAATAAAACATCGACAATTATGAAAACAACATCCATTGGAAGATAAGCTGCCGTGGACCCAACCTTTCAATTCAATGGGGAGCTTTATTAGCCTTGACATCTAACAATCAATCACTCAATAAGGAGAAAATTTTGGAGGCCTCATTGGGAAGCATCCCCTTGGCACACAAGAATTCTTGTTGATGTCAAAGGCACGTGCCCCCACATGTTGAAAGAGAAAGGTTGTTGAAGCAAGCACCACGACCATAAAACTATTTATTGGAAACTGAAACACATATCAATTTTATTTCCTTCCTTAGCACAGTAACAGGTAAATCTATGTTTTTGGAATTGCACAAAAAAATCATCACCAAATCAAATGCTTGTTGGGAAATTCTAAATAGTACAGAGTAATACCTATCCGTAGAGCATGATTTGACGCTAAGCTGGAAGCCGTGTTAGAACCAAAAGATACAAGTAACTTGTATTAGGGCCAAAATAACTTTATTGTAAATCAAACAATAAGAATAAAATTTATCAAAAAAAAATGGAAGAGGAAAAAAATTGCAACAAAGCATGGACACCAAAACAAAACATTCAAAAGCCTTCTACTATTTGACACTAACCTACCATCATTCTATTTTTTTAAAAGATAAATAAAGCACTATTGTTCTAAAACTAATGTAAAACACCCGTGTAGCAAAAGCCATCAAAATTTTGTATGCCAAAATAAACATTAATCATCCCTCAAAACATGCTTCTTCATCAAATTGCTTCCAATTTTAGCCAAACCACTATGTTTTTCTCGTGCAAATATGTCATGGAATTTATCTTTTCCCCATTCTCAAAGTTCCTCATAAGTTATCTCTACAACTCTCAAGGCCAATGGAGGTAACTCGGAACCCATTCATATCAACTGTTCTATTTCAACAAAAATAAAAATCCTATTTATTCAATTTCAGTAGTCTAATGTTAACTTTCCATCGCAAAGCTTTCATTACTGATTTGCTTTAATCCCTTTTAGCCTTATCTTGAACATGACCACTTAATACTATAATGCAAAACTAAACCTTTCAAAGATCATCAAGCCTTGCATGCATTAGTAATAAAACATGGAAGGAAAATTATAAACATTTATTCTGATTTTGACACACATCACAATAACTATTTAACCCTAACTAAAGTTGTATAACCCTCAAGTAACACTTTGAGAACAATTTTGCAACTTCAGTTGAAAATAACTTTAAGCCTTACACATCTATTTCAAAGTGAATATAAGAAAACTAAAAGAAAATCACTAAAATGTTGTTAAGAAAAAGTTGAACTTTGATAAATAAGGGACTAAACAAGCATAATACTACTTGCTAACAGAAAACAAGGAAAATTTGTAATGTTCGGCGATTCAATGTTTGGTAACTAAAATCAAAGGCAAATGATTCTATGCATTTATATACTTGCAAATATTAACAATTAGATATCTCATATCACCATGGTTAGGGTATCTCATATCTCATATCTCTATGCACTTGTTAGTGTTATTAGGGTATGTTGGATCTTTGCAAAACTTCGTAGTTCGAGCAAAAAAAGACTTACAAAAACAATACTCTACATGCACCAATGCTTTGGATAATATTATCATGTTTACTATAAATAATGATTGTAGAAGCATAAACTAGTTGTGAGTAAAATTAAATGATACTAAGCAGTTATATCCATGCAAAGAAAAAAACAAGTCAAGCTATACGTGGGAAATGGAAAGGAAAAAAGTCACATGTCAATGGCTTTTGATCCATTTGAAGCACTTGTAAAATGTATCAAAAAGTGATAACTATGAGGGACTTAATAAATTCATCCATGTAGTGTGATGTATATTATCAGACAATGCCTACTAAAAGCACAACAGAGAAACCTTATACATAAGCATTCACAGTAAATTCACTTGGAGCTACAATATTACAAAACTCTTTGTAGTGCCCACATTTTCTAACCTCAATTACCTGTTGAATTCTTAACCCATAGTTGTGACTTAACATGGTTTTTGACATAAATTTTGACGTTATGATATGTTGGTTGGCCTTCATGGACATGTATGGTGAATTGGGGTGTGAAACGCCAATTTGACTAGATTAATAGATTGACACTCTTTATTTGAGATTGTGGATACTAACACTTTTCTATGCGATTTGGGCCTAATTCCTATATGTTGGATAATTAGCTTAGTCACATACCTTGATTTTGTAACGTAATCGTTTTGCTGATAAGGATACATGATGGCATGGTGATATGAAATTTGTATGTATTGTAATACCTAACATATAAAATATAGTATATTCCTTTAATATGCATTGATTTGAATATTATTTGTGAAGTGGAAGATTGTTTAAAGAAAGTATGTTTTTCTATAAGAATGATGTTAATCTTGTTGGGTATCCTCCTTGTGAAAATCTGAAATATTCAATTAATTTTACATTGGAAAAGAAAGAAGGTTCATTAGAAATAATGCTCTTCATGAAATGGATTTCTCTCTTACAATTTTGGTAAACACTAACCAAAAGAATGAAATCAGTTTTGTCTACTATACATGAGAACTCTACAGAAATTATTTTATTAGAAAAGTAAATGTGAGTTGGTTCTCTTCCTTGCAAGTGGTAAACATACTATACTTATTTGTCTCTTGTGAACTATTTTACTACTCTCTTATTTTATCACATAAATGAGTAGATCATTCAATAAAGTTTCATTCTTTGCAAACAATAGGGATAATCCATCTCTTTTTTTTCCAACTTGTATACTTTCAGCCTCTTGGCATATGATATGATTATATTAATGTATATTTTATTTAGTTGAATTTTAAAGTATAACTAGAGAGTGTTCTTTAAGTTATTCATTATATATATATATATTTCATAGTTATAACTCCTAATTGAAAAAAAAATCAAAAATCCTTTTTAGTTAATCCTATTTCATTCATAGAGAAATATATATAGTAGGATAACAATATAGTAATAAGTATTGATTAATTTATTAAAAATATTAATCAATATTAACTACGTTAGAAAATTTACAAATAAATATAACCTAAAATAAACAAAAGAAAAGTAAAATAAATAAATAAATAAAACAAAATTATTAAACAAAAAGAAAACCAAAAAAAGGGGGGAGGGTTTGACTCCTCCCCAAAAGCCTGTGCACCAATTTCCATGGCTTCTCCCATGACCTTCCCGCCCCCGACCCAACCTGCACAGCACCCACCTCCTTCCTACGCAGGCACATGCTCCTGCCTCGCTGTCCACCACTCACTTGTCACTGCCCCCACGCACCCGTCTCCCCACTCTCCCCCTTCACGGACCCCCCATACTCCAATCCCTTCCTCCTTTGCCGCCGTTTCTATTCCTCATCCCCGAAAAGCCACAGCCCAAACCTTTCCCTATCCTCCGTTGCCCTCAAATTTTCTGGATGGGTCTTCCCGAATCAACTCAAACACAATACCATCGTTTGCATATGGCTATCTCTTAACCTACAGGTAGATTGCCTCCACAAACAAAAGGAGATAATAGTGGAGTTTCCATGGATTCCAAACCTTCAGAGTTTTTCCCTCAGCCTGCAAATAACAAAACAAAACAAAATAAAAAAGAATAGAAGGGAAAAGGAGAAACATAGAGAAAGTTAGGGCAACATTAGGGTAAAGTTGAAATCTAGGGCCAAATTTGATTTGACTAGATTAGATCTAAAGGCTCATGTTTAATCCTACACATGGTAAGCCATGAGAATTGTTTTTATGGGAATAAAACTAATTTTAAAAGGGGGCATTTCATGGGGGTGTGTGTGAGCAACTAAATCTTTTTTAATAAAAAGGGGAGATTAAATTAATTAAAAAGGTTGTGTAAACTTAATAAAATTTGTGATTTCAGTTGATACTATTAGAATGAAATAAGCAAGCTTTGTTGGGCTAGCGTTTAGACAACTTTAGAAATTAATAATTAATATGAATTAAATATTAATGAAAAGGGTTAAGTAGAGCATTAGTTCACTATGATTTTTTTCTTTTTCCATCTTATTGGTCTATGATTTCAGTGTGTCCTGAGGCGGGGCACTACACTCTGACAAAAGACACCTTAAATTTGTTGCTAATGGATTGAATCTTTATCTAAACTTCAAAGGGAATAATAACCGACAATTCCCAGTTAATCAAAACTCCACCTGTTAATCAAACCCTATGGATACAAGAACATAGTGGTTAACAGAGGAAAGTGAGCGACTCCACTTGTTAGCCAAACCGTATGGATATAGGAACATAGTGATTAACAAAGAAAAGTGAGCGGCTCGCAAGCAAAATCAAGATTTTTACAAACTTCCTAAGAAAAACTAACACAAATACTACCAAAGTATTATTGTTGCAAACACGACCTGCAAACTTATGCATACAACATGAGGAATAGAGCCAAATAGGCCATAACAAAAAGGGTGATTTTCCTACTAAGCTAACAGAGAAGATTAAAGGCTCTTGGAAGAGTGGTTGAAAGACAATGCGTCTCACTGATGTCTTTGATGAACTCGAACATAAACTGCAACATCTCAAAATACAATGCAACCCACTGATGGTGGACTCCTCCTGCTTTTAAGTGATATTTATGTTTTGTTTTTTTTTGGTTTTTCATTGAGAATGCATTGCATATCAACTTCGTTTGAAGATATAATCATTAAAATGTCACAAGTTTCTTTAACTTTTTGTTGTGCTTAAATGCCATGTCAATTTGTAAAGGCTTAGTTTGAGCCTGATTACTCGCTTATGGTGCTATTCAAATATAATCTCGATTTTTTTGAATTGATCGAGTTTCAAGGTTGTATTTTAAATTCCATTATTATGAAGCAATCATTGTTGTGTGTATTACCTATTCTGTCATTGTAAACTATGAACCCACAACTATTTCTAGAGTCAAATATAGATAAATGATTCTTTGCCCACATTCCCGTACTCCTATAGATTCAGGTTTTTCATTTAATCCTCGATGCCATGGTTTCCATGTCTCTCTTATTGTTTGTTATGGTGTCTTCATTTTATTTGTACATGAAACCTAGAGGTATCAAGATGTTTTTAAGGAATTTTATACCATTATTGTAGTCTGTGTATGACACATGACCAAGGGCATGACACTTCTAAGGTATAGTCTTGGACGCCACTAGCCTTGTCTCCGTCAAATGCTAATGGTCAACAACTTCCATAATACACACAAATACATCCGTTTAGGACCAATTGTAATGACTTCCACATGGTCAGTAGATTCTGCAGGAGTTAACAGGTTTGAGACCAACCAAGGAGATCAATTCAAGGCATTGTCTAGATACACTAAGTTGATTATTTCAACTAGCCCCATATTGTTATCTGGTTTTATGAGTTCAACAGATTATCAAAATTGATGAAGTTGATTGTTTAATTGTACGAGACACAACCTAGACTCGACGCCATCTCCAAAAATAGTTAAATCCGGGGCTTAAAGTCCTGGGGGGGTGTAAAATGTTGGAGGGTCGGTAGAATGTTGCCACATGGTTAGTGCTTACAAAAACACATGGACCAATCAAGCACCTTCCATGTGCCCCTCTCGGATGTGACACATGTAGTGTAGTGTGATGTGAAGGAGGATGCATGTGGTTTTCACCCCTGTCGACCATGCAAGTAAATTTTTAATTTCAAAACTCTAGCTATCCTACCACCTCGCCACATGTCCGTCTTAATCATTTTTATTCTTTTTAGCCAACTATTAGGAAGGATTTTTCCCAATTTATTATTATCATTACATTCTATTATTGACTAATGTTTTTTTTTCTGTTTTATTATTCTTCGATGTGTATCGAATCGAACAAATGGATAAGAAAAAACAGGCCCCACGAGAATGACATGCACTTGGATTCACTTTTAAATTATTTCATATATGTTAAACCTCTTCCGTGTTGGTGATGTGTGATCACCGGATTCAGGCTTGACCAACAATCATTTGTGCATCCACAATCTGCATATCGTCCCACTAGCGCACTAGCAAAAACACAAAAAATAGTCTAAGACCTAGGCGTGTAGAAGGGCTGGTGAAGATAACATGAGAATGCCTATTAAATTCTTTAGCTAAAACCATTACTTGATGGGTGAATATAGTCTTTCTCCAAAATCCTATATTTTTTTGCACCAGATGGGAATATCCTAGAAAATTCATTTTTCTAATTTAACATGCCATATTTATCAAGCACATGTATTGTTGACCATCCAATAGATATTGTAAATTGGTTTAACAACATAACTTAATGAATTTTTCACCATACATCAATTTAATAGAACTTATGATAACTCAAATATAGATAGGCCCATACAATGTGCTACAAAAGGATGGGTGATTTTAATTTACACTCGCAATAGAGTTACAAATGCCATCTTAACACCTCCAAATTACTTAATGACCCAAGCCTAATGATTGATGCATTTTCTAGCTCATCCAGGTCAAACACAAGGAGTGTTTAAATTTTTTTAGTGTCTTGCAACAATAACACAATACCTAATATCATGATTCTTTTTCATTTTTCTAGACATGCTACATGGCCTTCGGATGACCCACCAATACACTTACCGATAAAATTCCCTAAAGTTGGGTAGAGTTTCCACTACTCACTAAAAGTAATTAGGCATTCAAGTGGCCCTCTTGGCCTTTGACCAAACCAACCATACACAACATACTATATGAAGTGCATTCATTTATTTTATAAATTTCATTGTATTTTCTTTAATAATTTATTATTACTCCCTATAAAGGCAGGGTAAATATAGTAATCACTTTCTTATCGCTCAATTTTTTTCAACCAATCACAATCAACTATATTCTAGCCACTAGTTTTAAACAATATATAATTTTTAATTCATTTACAAATACCAATTTATCAATGTTTTTATCATGCCAAGCTTTGCACACAAAATAGAGAACTCTTTGTGTAAATGATGCCATCAAAGTAATCGCATCTTTGCAACATCACAAGAATCCCAATTCCATATGCATTTCTCTCTTGCAAACTAATTAAATCAAAATTCTTGTTGACCACTGCGTAACTAAACCCACCTTTAATAGTTAGGTGCAACAAGGTTAACACTAATGTCATTATATCTTTGTCATTTACTCTTTTTCACACCCTCCAGGTTTATTTATCAAGTTTAACCATCAATTTTAACCTTTAGCACCATACATGACATTTTCAGTTGTGGTGGTACTTAACAACATTGTTTCTCTTGTTTTCATTAAAAATTCATCTCTTGAATGACCTTCATCACGTTGGAGAATAAAAGGGAAGTTTCTAACAATACATTTTTATTTGATAATAGTTGGATATTTCTCGGGGACATGACCTTGATTAGAGAAAGTACAACAAGGCATAGTTTAAAATCTAAAATATTGGGGTTCATTAGACCAATGTCATATCTATTCGACAATAAAAGTAGACTAAACACAAATTCATAGGGAATACACCTTCTCTAGTGCATTTATTGAAAACACAGAGAGAACACGGGGAAAGGAAAGGAAAACCAAACCAAAATGGGGAATTATGTGTTTATGGTGGATTTTGGTTGATTCACTTTTACAAAGACAAAATAACCAAATAATCGAAATAAATAGGGTTTAACGATACTTGCATCGACCAAATCGATAAATAAATGAATGCAAAAAGATGTGAGAGAATCCCCCTTCCAAAGTGAATGTGGAAACATGCACATAGAGGAATAACTAAACAAGATAAATATTAGATAGAGATATGATGATTTTCTTGACAAAGGATGATCCCATGAACCAAAGGGCTTCCTTGAAGGGTGTCAACTCATTTTACAATCAAGTGATAATGATAGCAAGATAATTGACAATGAAAATATCATTAAAATTCTAGAGGGATAGAGAGATCTTGCTCCATGTGATAGGTGCCCATGCGAGTGCTACGACTAGCTTGAATTCCATGAAGTAATTGAACCAAACCTGTTCGGTAGCATCCTTTTCTTTGCAAATGACTTCAAGTTGATTTTTTGATATCTTCAATGTTCGAGGGGCAAAGAGATATCACGAGAGAATCAGTTCGTGCGCATTATCAAATTTCTCATAGACTAGTGGTGAAACGATGGGAAGGTAGTAGATGACCAATCGGATGTGCTTGACCTAAATACGGTCATTTATAGAGAGAAACAACTTGAAAAGATAAATATTAGCACAACAAAATAGATTGATATACTGATTTTAGATATAAAAGATATGATTAAATGAAAAATTACACGAATCACTAGCAATTCAATATGGTCATAGGTGATAAGGGGTAATCACTAGTGATTCAAATGAATCATTGGTGATTACTATTAAAAAGGTGGATTCTTAGATAAGATACAAATTAGCTATGAAATGAATGATCTAAGAGTGGATGTGGTATTTAATATGATTCGTTGATAAAATGATTATGAAAATAAGTGATAGAAGCTTACCTTGGATGATAAATGTTAAGAAATCGTATCATGGAGTCTTACACTTTTGTGAAGCTTCTAAGGGCATGAATGACATGTTGGCGATGTCAAGATGTTCGTAGTGATGTCCTCTAAGTCGTCAATGAACCAGAGCTATTGCTGCAAATGCATATGATCCCCTTTCATAAAGTTTGATGATCCTTATATAATAATCAACAATTAGTTAAAATTGTTAATGACCTGGAAAAGTGGGGAAACCCACTTAGAAGTGGTTTCAACCACTTCTAAATGGGTTAATTTGGGTTTAGGAACGTGTTGAGGGAGTTGGGAAGTTAGAGGTTAGGGATAACATGGGTTAGGTTGAGTTTTAAGTGGTTAAGGATGTTTAAGTCATTTAGGGTGGGTAAAATAGGTTTTTACTTAGGTAAAGTGAAGTTTTATGGTGAGTGAGGACATAGTATATAGGATTTTAATATTTTGAGTGAAAATATAAGGAGTGTGGATAGACAATATAGGATACCAAAATTAGGTGTCTACATTTGCCCCTTTTGTCGAGTAGTTTGTGATGGACAAGCCACTAGACAAAAATGAGTGAAATGGTCTTATTTGTGTTAGATATGTGGTCCCCCTCAAATTGGGGGTAATTGTGACAAAGTGCAATGATGACGATTATGGATAGATTGTTTGATACAAAGATGTGTATGCTGTTTTGTTTCATTTTATGATGCCTCAAGACTGGGAATGAAAATCTAGATTGCCACAAAGGTGGGCTTGTGCGACCAAGAATTCAAGTCAAAGGGGAACAAATGGGTTCTCGTCTTATAAACATATGAATTATAGGGAGTAACCAAAAGCGTATAGTATCCATGGGGTATTCGGAAACATAGGCTCAATATAAAAGTATGTTTCCACAAAGGTTGGATTACACAACCAAGAAGAGGAGTGATAGGGGAACTAATGGGTTATCGACCTATTGACATATGAATTAATAAAGGCAAAGAGAAAATGATTCCTAAAAGCTTGCACAATCGAAATGGATTTGATAAGGATAAGTTATATATATATATATATATATATATATATATATATATATATATTTGATTGAATTTTGGATGTTAAGAGGGTTTTGGGGCCTTAAAAATGAAGCACATTCTTTAAAAATGCAATTTTGGACAATAATTAAAAATGATGATCGATAAGGTCTGAAGGCCAAATAATGTTTTTTGGATGAATGGAGAGGTAATCGTTAGCTATTACATTTAGTCACCAATGATTTGATAGAAATTGATGGTGATTGGGTGGGCGGGAAATGTTTTGATATAAAACATGGTTTGGGTTCTCATTTGTCACTATCATGATTAAAGAGCTTAACCAACTAAACAAGCCCATAATTTTTGAAAAGTATGATATTTTAGCGAGATCGAGGAGGCTAGAGGTGTGCATAGGTGACGAGGCCCACTCGTACGGTAGGTGTTTTTTTGAATTTTGAGTTATTTTTTTCTCTAAAAAAATAGAATCGTTATGAAACCATTAGCGATTTCATATGATATTGCCAACAATTTAAGGGTCATTTTTGAATTTTATAGGGTCGTCGGTGATTCAAGTGGAATCATTGGCGATTAATGGGGTTTGATAAAATATAGTGATTTTGACAATTATTTGATTGGGTTTTTGATGGATTGTGTTTAAAACCATAATTTCGTTAAGTTTGGAAATTTTACAATGTAGATTAAATACTTGAAATCAACTATATTGGTTTTTCTTATACCAAATATTGGATTTTGATTTGGCTATTATTGGAATCCAAAAAGGGTTTTTTTCGAATAAAATAAAGCATGTATGAGAGATTTCCATTTTAGGAGTTTACAATTTTTAGTACGAATAGGAAATACTTATTGGAATAATTAATACATTTATAATTTTACAATGCATAGACAATACTAATATGTCTATTCTCATACAAAAAACATTTTTGTCTTGTATTGAATGGGACTATGCCCATTCTCCTATAAGAATCATAGAAGAAAAATAGAGGTAATATTTAATTTGTTTTAGAAAGGACAATTGCCCTTTCTCACATCCTTTTAGTGATATTAAAATAATTAAGTTCAATATTGCTTCAATGAGTTAGAATGGTTAAAAGGCATACGCCCATTCTCATACAAACAAATACTTTTATTATTGTGATGAGAATGAGTATATGCCATTTCTCATACTTGATCAAGAGGACATTTGGGACATCGGGAGCTCCCTATATCTCGCTAAACCACAACATAGTGATAGAGAATTTCGGAGCTTTCATCGATACTTAGAAACGTGGAAAATGGACTCGATATACTCAAGATATAGCCGATGTCAAAGTTTGTTCAACATATAGGCCCGACAAGGGCAACTAACCAACGTGGCAACAACAAGTGGTGAAACGTAATCATGGAGGAAAAAAAATGTAGTTTTACGACGATGGTCTTCAACAATCATATTTGGATGGGTGGTTTTGTTGTTGTTTTTGTTATTTCACCATGTGGTGGGGCCTCAGGCTACCACGTGGCTTGCCACCATGATAATTAGGTAGTTATACCAAGCCAAACCTCCCTCGGCACATTGTAGGGTAAGTTCCATGGCGTGTTCTCTATGTCTCGAGCAAGCTAACTAATTAGCTCGGTGCTTATTTCATTGCATGGTTGTGGGAGCTCATTATTTGCATTGGGAGAGATATCCACATATCGCTGAGCTATCTATTCAACTCAAAGCGAGTTGATATATTGGCATTGAAGGGCGAGTTATTATTTACATGCCTTGGTGAGCTTGTATTACCTTGGGTGAGTTCACATTAGGCAACTCGACCACCCTTCTACGTGGCATTCTTTATTATTCTCTACTGCCCAAGCCGTTTACATTCAGGCCTTATATATTCAATGTTGGGCAAAAATTGACCATGTGGCCCAAGCTATAGGTTAGAATGGTCAGTGAGCCCTTTAAAAGGCTTCATTTCTCCCACCACCCACGTATATGGGATTATCCAAGAGGTTTGAGTGCCCAAGTGGGAGTTATAAAGCCAACATGTAGAGTGGGGACAATAATGTAGACCAGTCAATACAAGCCACGTGGAGTGGCAAAGCGACGGTTTCAGGGGTGGTCAAATGCCATGCGGTAGGGGTAAGCCACAAGGAAAGTGACAATTAAAAAGGGAGGCGGTTAACATATGGGCCGCTAAAAATATAAATAAGCCTTAATAAGGCTTGGCCATGTAATGATGGCAATATTAAAATGTTTTAATAGCTAAATGCTATTTATAAACTCCCATTTAGAATCCATAACACCTCACAACTATGCCTTAATAGCTCGACGAGATATAAAATGAAGCTCATGGGATATTGTTCAACAAGTTGTTCTAGGAAAAGCTATAGTGTTTAAAAGAGAAAATTTATATATCACTATTTTAAAAGGAGTTAAAGGAAAATTGGCCTTAGATGTAAAAAGGGAAAATGCACAAAATTTCCCCATGCTCCTAGTGATGTATTTATCTTCCTATTTTGGATGCCTTTTGACACTTTTTAAATCTAAGAAGTTCATATCAACATTTCACGTCCATCCGGAGTATTCGTCAAGCGTGCCACCCTTCGAAGGAAGACATGTTAGAGATTTGATCTTCTGCACATCATCTAGTTTGGATCTTCACTCTGATTAGAGGTTACGTACAACCGTGCAATAGAGCGGTAGCTTCTAGTGGATGAGATTATTGTTCTCTATTTATCAGTTCGGATTCCCTATAGAATTAACTGGTAAACATTGGTTCAGGTTGTGCCTTCATAGCTTCATTGTGAATTGTACTTGTTTGCAATTGGAAGTGTAATAAATCAGTTCAACATTTGAACCCGGAGATGTAAGTATTTCCGAAATCCGTTATCAATTTCGTTGTGTAGTATGTATGTGTTTCCTTTATATTGCATTTCCCATTTGAAGTTGATAGCATCTATAAAGTATAAAATATTTCAGTGCTATAGGGTTCCGTGATAGTTAGGAAAATTCACCCCTATTTATGGATCATGTTGGTGTCGAGTTGCTTTTGTGATAGCTTTAGTTGCATATAGATAACAATTTGTTATTTTCTAATCCCATCATTGCAGACTATTCTAGATTGATCTTCTTACTCGAGAACTTTGTAGTATTTTTGGGATCAACTAGTTTGCAGGTAATCATGGGAAAAACATCAAAGAGGGAAAGATTGGAGGAGCTCGAGATCATCAATCGATAAATCTAGGAGGAAAATTCATTCCTACGATGCAAGTTCTACTCCCTCGAAGAGCAAGTTGGCGGTTAAAAAGGAGCTAGCATCAAAGGATGAGCTCTCGATCAGTTTGTAATGTGGTAATCAAAGAAGGAATGAACCTCTCCTTCTACTTCAAATGCAACAACCATGATAGAGGTACACCTAATTTTCTCACCACGGTATATCCTTCTTCCTCCCATTCATTTTTAGATTCAATTAATGATGTCTTTGGTTCATTTGAAAAGCATACTAGAGGCATTGGATCCAAATTGTTATATAAGATGGGTTTTGATGGAAGAGGTCTTGGAAAAGATAGCCAAGGCATTTCTAACCCAATACAGGTCAAGAATCCTCCTCATTTTTCAAGACCGGGTTATACTAGTGTGGGAAAGGATATTGGAGAATGCTCCAAACATGCTGGAGGAAAACAAACTTCCGAAGGCTAATGACATTAGTCTTACAAGTAGATTCGGTGTAGGAATCAAGTGCTTCTTAATAAAAAAGGATTTGGTAAGAACATTCCACGTAGAGGTATTGAGATTCCACCTCCACTTTCTTACCATAAGCACAATGAAGGTTATAAAACTTCTGATCCACTCTTTTAGTTTAAAAAGTTTGGCTATAATATTCAGAAAATGTGGCATGCGTTTCCTTGTACATTTTATGGGATGCATAGTCATTCTATGGCTAGATGTTAGAAGAGGAGGAATTTATTAAAGAAGTTGTTTCCATTCACCAGAAACAAGGCAATCCGAAACCTTCATCTCATCATTTAGAGGTGAGAAATGAGTCATATTTCCTCAACTTAGAAGAAGGTAATGAGGAAATTTTGTGCTCATTGTCATGTGCATGGGAATTTGGTGGACACTTTTTGAAACTTCATCCATCTCACCATCAGTATCGTGGCAAGACAAAGATGGAATACATACCTATAACAAAGGTAAAGGAAGTTGTGACTCCACTACCAGTTGAAAATTTAACCCTGGATTAGATAATACCTACAAAAAGAAAGTCCGTTAGCATGGGTTGTGAAAAAATTCAAATTTATTTTGCATAGATCTTGATTGTTAGCATGCATTTTTAAGACCCATTTTGGGCACTATTTATACATATGATGCTTACAAATGTAAGACCCCATCAAAGGGAAAAATTGTTTTCTAACACATAATATTGTGAGTGCCAAAATTTCTTATGTAAGAAATTGTGCAGATAGCTTTTCAGAGCTCGATCCTTTGTACATTGGGCATATCATCAATATTGTTAGCTTTGGAAGATAATCATGATCTTTATTGAGATCTTATCATCATCTTAGATATTCATTCTGTAAAGAGGCATAGTCCATGCAATAGAATGGTAGTCAATCGCTGATTGACATCTAGCAAGAAAGTCGAAATGTTACTTTGTGTGGAGGCTATTTGTGGGTCTATCAAGAAAGGATTACATGTTTGTCATCATCGCTAGGGACTTGTACCATGTAGAGGTGAAATCCATGCGGTGGAATTAAAAGTCTCCATCGACACTTCTCAAACCGTGTAGAGAAGTCGAGGCCATGTAACAGAGTGAAAGATAATGTCTTCTTAAGTTGGCACCAATTTTTTTTTGTGTAGAGGTAGTGTCCGTGCAATAGGATGAAGATTACCAGGAGGTATTAGCAACATGGCATAAGTGCCACATGTCTCAGGATCGAGCCATTAGTTGTTTGATTTTGGAGTTGGTAGCATAATGCATATATCTCTCCTCGAATTAGAGGTTTGGAGTTCACAAATTTTTGTGGAAAAAAGCCTTCTCACTAGGGAGGTGTGATCCGGAGGAAATTTGGGACATTAGGATTTCCCTATATCTCCCTAAACCATAACAAAGTGGTAGATAATTTTGTGATATTTTGTTAGTACCTAGAACACGGAAAAGGACTCCATATGCTCAAGATATAGCTAGTAACAATTTGGTTAACATATATTCTGGCAAGGGAAAGCCACCAATGTGGCAGCGAAACACGTGATGAAACATAAGCGTAGAGGAGAAAAAATGTGGTTTTGTCATGCCGGTCTTCGACACTTGTATTCGGACGTGTGGTTTTGTCATCATGTTCAATATTTTACCATGTGGTGGAGCCTTAAGACACCACGTGGCCTACCACCACAATGCCCAGGCAATTATACTAAGCCAACTTAGTTGGGCAAGCTCTCTATCTCCCTCGGCACATTATAGGTGGGTTCCATGATGATTTCTCTATGGCTCGAGTGAGATAACTAATTAGCTCGGTGCATATTGCATTGCATGGTTGTGGGAGCTCATTATTTGCATTGGGAGAGCTATCCACATAGCTTGGTGAGCTATCTATTAAACTTAGGCGAGTTGATATATTGGCATTAAAGGGCGAGTTATTATTTTCATGCCTCAATGAGCTCATATTACCTTGGGAGATTTCACATTAGGTAGATTGACCACTAATTCTAGGTGACATTCTATATTATTCTCCACCACCCAAGCCCTTTACATTTGGGCCTTATATATTTAATGATGGGAAAAATCTTCACCACGTGGCCCAAGCCACGTGTTATAAAGGTTGGCAAGCCTTTTAAAATGAATCAATTTCTCCCACCGCCAACATATATGGGATTATCCAAGTAGTTCGAGTTCCCAAGTGGGAGTTATAAAGCCCATGTGTAGAGTGGGGATGTAGTACAAACCAAGTCAATACAAGCCACTTGGAGTGGTAAAGCGGCGGTTTCGGGGGTGGTCAAATGCCACGTGGTAGGGGTAAGCCACGTGGAAATTGGTAATTAAAAAGGATGCGGTTAACATATGGGCCCCTAAAAATATAAAAAAGCCTTAATAAGGATTGGCCACATAACGGTGACACTATTAAAATATTTTAATAGCTAAATGTTATTTATAATCTCCCATTTAAAATTCATAACACCTCACCAATATGCCTTAATAGCTTGGCGAGTGATAAAATGAAGCTCATGGATATTGTTCAACAAGGTGTTATGGGAAAAGCCATAGTTCTTAAAAGGGAAACTATATATATATCACTATTTTAGAAGGAGTTAGAGGAAAAATTGGCCTTAGATGTAAAAAGGGAAAATGCATAGAATTTATGTTGAGTTATAGAGCTCAATTACTTCAGATTAGCATGCAATAGGAAACTTGCAGAAAATACGTAGCTAAACATCGATTATGGAGGGAGTGAAATCGGTCACCTATGAATGACATCGGTCGGAAAGGAGGAACCAACATTGGTTAGGGCTAACCGTCGCGCTTTACCTATGTGTGATTGTTTTAATTAAATCATGGGAATTAGATCTAATTTTAGCATAAAAGAATATCTATTGATTGTAATTGCATGGCTAAGTGCCTTGAGTTTCTATACGCCTATATATAAGCATGAAAGATAGGGTTTAAAAATAATAATTGAAGAAGTTGGTGATTATTGTGAGAATAATTGTGAGAGAGAGAGTATTCTCGGAGAAGAACCAAAAGCTTGAGAGAAATAAAGTACTGTACATCTGAGAGGTGTGGAAGATTGTAAATTTTTAATTGTATATCTTGTGAAAGCTTTGGATAATATATTGGCTTGTTTCTTGGTGGATGTAGCCCACATTGGGTGAACCACGTTAAATCTGGTGTTGATTTATAGCTCTTGTTTTGTATATTTCTTCTAGTAGAATATCCACTTTTATTTGTATGTCTACTTAGATATGATATATTATCTATACAACCCTTGTGCTAACCCCAAAAAATGGTATCAAAGCTTTGTTTGAGGGTTTTTGTGTTGATAGATTTACTCACATATGGTTTTCTCGATTGAGTGAGAGCTACAACAATGGTAAGAAGAAAAGAAATACAAGGCGAGAAGTCGACGACTGAAATTATCAATTATGGAAGATGTAGATTGAGGATTGTCTATATCAAAGAGATTTGTACTTACCATTGGATGAAAATTGTAGACCTACGAAGATGACTCGATGAAGAATGAAAGATTCTTTGACGTAGAAAGGCTCTAGGATCTATAAGATTGAGCTTGCGACATTCGTGGCTTCCAATATTACAGAAGTGACTTCTACAATAGAAAGTTAATGAAATCTCTTACTAATTTATATGAAAAACCTAGTGCTTCAAATAAATTTTATTTGATGAAGAAACTATTTATTTCTAAGATGCATGAAGGTGGATCTACATCTAGTCATTTGAATGATTTCATCTATTGTAAATAAGTTAAAATCGGTTGATATTCTATTTGATGATGAAGTGAAAGAACTTTTATTCTTATGTTCTTTGCCTGATAGTTGGGATAACTTGGTAATGGATGTTAGTAATACAACATCTACTAATAATATTTTGAAGTTTGATGATGTGGTTAGTATAATATTGAATGAATAAATTCATAGGAAAAGTACAGAGGAATCATCATATCGAGAATGCTTTGAATGTAGAAAGCAGGGGAAGATAAAAGGAGATATCCAAGAGTAAGAGTAATGGGAAATCAATGTGAAGGAAAACATATATAAATCCAGAGATAAGGGAATTACCTATTGGAAATGTGGAAAGAAAGGACATGCAAAGAAAGATTGTTGGTTAAAGGATAAAGAGAAACAACACCCAGACAAAGGTAAAAAGGCAAATAAATAAGTAAATTTTGTAGTAGAGGTAATGCAAGATGCTCTTATTCTTTCTTTGGATAATAGAATAAAATAATGGGTTTTAGATTCAGGAGCTTCTTTCCATGCAACCCCTAATAAGGGTTATTTCAGAAATTATGTCTAGGAAATTTTGGGCATGTTTATTGGGTGATGATGAACCTTGCAGTATTATTGGTAAATGGGAAGTTCATCTAAAATGCAGAATGGAAATACATGGGTATTGAAAGATGTGAGGCATGTGCCAAGCCTTAGGAGGAATCTTATTTCTGCAGGGAAACTAAGTGAAGCTGGTTGCATGGTTACATTCACAACAGACTCTTGGAAATTCACCAAGGGTGATTTTGTTGTGGCAAGAGGTAAGAAGGTAGGAACGCTATATTTATCTACCCGTGTTACTGATTCCTTTTCTGCATTATCTACTTCAGATTCAGATGCATGCATATGGCATAATCGGTTGGGCCATATGAGTCAAAAATGAATGCAAATCTTAAAGGCTAAGGGTAAGTTATCATATTTGAAAGATTTAGATCTTGATTTCGTGAGCATTGTGTCTTTGGAAAGCTAAGTGAAGCTGGTTGCATGGTTACATTCACAACAGACTCTTGGAAATTCACCAAGGGTGATTTTGTTGTGGCAAGAGGTAAGAAGGTAGGAACGCTATATTCATCTACCCGTGTTAGTGATACCTTTTCTGCATTATCTACTTCAAATTCAGATGCATGCATATGCCATAATCGGTTGGGCCATATGAGTCAAAAATGAATGCAAATCTTAAAGGCTAAGGGTAAGTTATCATATTTGAAAGATTTAGATCTTGATTTCTGTGAGCATTGTGTCTTTGGAAAGCAAAATAGAGTGAGATTTCTCAAAGTTGGGGAAACTAATAAGGAGAAGAAATTGGAGCTTGTGCACTCAGATGTGTGGGGACCACCAGTAGCTTCTCATGGAGGATCCCATTATTATGTTACTCTCATTGATGATGCTATAAGAAATGTATGGGTTTATTGTATTAAACATAAATCTAATGTTTTTGATACTTTTAAAAGATGGAAATACCTTATTGAGAATGAATCAAATTCAAATTTAAAGTGCCTTAGATCTGACAATGGTGGTGAATACTGTAGCAAGGATTTCAATGATTATTGTTCAGTGAATGAAATACATAGAGAAAGGATGGTTCCAAGAACACCACAGAGAATGGTTTTACAAAGAGAATGAACATGAAAATCATGGAATGTGCTAGAAGTATGAGGATACATTTTGGATTGCCCTTGTAGTTTTGGGAAGAAGTAGTTGATACAACGGTTTATTTGATTAACCATGGGCCTTCAAGTTCACTAGATGGAGGAATACCAAAGGAAGATTGGACCAGAAAAGAGGTAGATATTTCTTTTCTTAAAGTTTTTTGTTTTGAAGCTTTTGTGCATATTGATAAGGAAATAAGAAAAAGTTGGATGCGAAATCTAAGAGATGCATTTTCAATGGTTATGGATCTGGTGATTTTGGATTCCATTTTTGGAATTTAAAGAATTTTAAAATTATTAGGAGTCATGATATTAAATGGAATGAAAAGAGAATGTACAAGGATACAATTTTGGTACCCAAGGACAAATCGGTTGAGAAGTTTGTGAATGAAAATGAATCCTCGGATTTAAAAATAATACCGATAGGGTTACACAAGAACGGTATCGATGACCTCTAACTAACATCGGTAATAAAACCGGTATCGATTCTGAGAAGAGCCAAACTGACATCGGTTAGAAGAACTCAAGTCGATTCAAGTGTTGTTATGTTTGTGGAGCCTGTTTTCATGTTAAATTTTGGTACACCTTCTATGTGTTACACTCAAGTATTTTTATGGCGGTCCCACTCATCGGTGAGCGAGTTAAGGGGTTTTGGGGTGAAGCCCTAAAGTAAATTTTCATGGGTGGTTTATTAATCAATGGGTAATGGGTAACCGTTATGGGCTGTTTTTGGGCCCATGGTTTTTTCGGTACCCATTGTTTTGTAAAACTACCTCTTCGGCTACCCATAGGTTTATGGGATGGTTTTGTTTTTTTCCCATTGTTTTGATACCCACGGTTTTGTAAAACTGCTTAAGCAGTTGTCTATTTATATGGTTTTATGCATATGATAGATGCATGAAATGCATTGCAGATGTGCTTTGAATTCGGGTGTGAATTCTGTAGAGTTTGTTGAGCATAGCTCCAAATGGATCTGGGTATTGTATTGAGAGAGTGGTGGCTTGTAATAAAATCTGAGCAAGTGATTCTTAGTGGACGTAGCCCAAATTGGGTGAACCATGTTAAATAATCTTTCTCTCGTGTTGTGTTATTTTGCACTTTTATTTGAGATCTGTAATATTTTCTGCATATTAATTTCTACTGTTATGATTCTGTGAGGGATTATTCCACATATTTTATCTCTTATTTCCTAACAATTGGTATCGAGCTTGGTTTGGTTTGCTGAAGTGTTGAATCATAGGAAAAGTTTTTAGCTTGAGTGGTAGCTATGGCAAATGATGGAAGATCTAGGGTTGATAAATTCAACGGAAAGAATTTCAGTCTTTGGAAGATGCAGATGGAAGATTACCTTTATTAGAAGGATCTTTATACTCTGATGTCTAAGAAGGTTAAAAAACCCTAGAGTATGACATATGTGGAATGGGATTTTTTGGATCGGGAGGCACTTGGAATGATCTCGGCTATGTCTTGCATCTTCGGTATTATTTAATGTTTCAAAGAAAAAGAATACAAAAGAACTAATGGATGCATTACGGAAGTTGTATGAAAAACCCTCTCGCCTCTAACAAGATATTTTTAATGAAAAAGTTGTTTAATATGAAGATGTCTAAGAATAGTTCAAGAGTAGCAGATCATTTAAATGATTTCAATACGATTGTAAATATGCTATCTTCGATTCAATAGAATTTGATGAAGAAGTTAGGGATTTATTAGTTCTGTGCTCTTTACCTGAGAGTTGGAATAGCTTGGTAATGGCGGTAAGCAACTCGGTTATTGGTAACTCAAAGTTGAAGTTTGAGGATGTTGTAGGGGTGATTCTAAGTGAGGAAATGCGAAGAAAAAGCTCTGGTGAATCTTCTACTTCAGGGAATGCTTTGATAGTTGAAACTAGAGGGAGACAGAAGAATAGAGGAAACCATGGAAAATCAAAGGATTAGGCAAGGTAAAAATCCAAAAGCAAGATAGTATGCTAGCACTGTGGAAAGTCTGGGCATGCAAAGGACTATTGGGAGCTTTGGGACAAGAAGAAACAACAGAAGAAAACAAGGAGGAAAATGTGGCATCGGGTAATGTATGCCAGGATGCTTTGATTCTTTCTTTGCATAATATTACTGAATCTTGGGTTTTAGATTCAGGGGCTTCTTTTCATGCTACTCCACATAGGCATCATTTGTTGACTATGTTCAAGGGGATTTTGGGCATGTTTTTCTTGGTGATGATGAGCCTTGCAGTATAGTTGGAAAAGGTTCTGTTTAGGTTAAGATGCAGAATGGGAATACATGGCTATTGAAGGATGTCAGACATGTGCCTACATTAAGGAGAAATTTGATATCGATGGGGCAATTGGGAAGTGATGGTTGTACTGTGATATTTACAGTTGACTCTTGGAAGGTTACCAAGGGTGCTCTTGTGGTGGCAAGAGGTAAGAAGGTTGGAACCTTGTATTTAACCAATGATAGTACTAATGATTGTAATCTTGTGGCTTCATATGCAGATACAACATTATGGCACTATAGGCTCAATCATATGAGCCATAAGGGCATGGACATCATAAAGAAGAATTTGCCTAGATATACAGAAATAGGTTTGGATTTCTATGAGAACTGCATATATGGGAAACAAAAGTGAGTAAGGTTTCTCAAGGTTGGACCTATGAAGAAAGAGAGTAAGTTAGAGTTGGTACATTCTAATGTGTGGGGGCCACTGTATCATCTCTTGGGGATCAAGTTATTATGTTACTTTTATTGATGATGCAACAAGGAAATTTTGGGTTTATTGTATTAGAAACAAATATGATGTATTTGATACTTTTGTTAAATGGAAAGCCTTGGTAGAGAATGAAACAAGTCTTAAGTTAAAATGTCTCAGGTCAGATAATGGAGGGGAGTATTGTAGCAATGAATTTGATGATTATTGTTCTAAGAATGGAATCCGTAGGTAAAAGACGATTCCAGGAACACTGCAGCAGAATGGGGTGTCAAAAAGGATGAAAAAACAATAATGGAACGTGCTAGGAGCATGAGGATACATGCAGGACTGCCTCTTTATTTTTGGGTAGAAGCGGTGAGCATAGTTGTGTACTTGATAAATAGAGGACCCTCAAGTGCCTTGGATGGAGGCATACTTGAGGAGGCTTGGTATGGTAAGAAATTCAATTACTCATTTCTTAGAGTCTTTGGATGTGAGGTGTTTGTTCATATTGACAAGGATGATAGGACCAAGCTAGAGGCTAAATCAGAAAAATGCACTTTTATTGGTTATGGTGGTGATGACTTTGGATTTAAATGTTGGAGTATTAAGGACAAGAAAATCATTCGGTCTAGGGATGTGGTCTTTAATGAGAAAGTCATGTATAAGCAATAGTTGTAGGAAAACAGGGAAGAATCCAAGAAAGAATATGCAATGGTAGAGGATCTTCCGGATGGGACAATGACCCATGAATCAGTTTAGGAACTTACTCAACAGGAACCCTAAACTCCTACAGTGAGGAGGTTTTCTAGGGTAAGAAACGAACCTAAACATTTTTCTACTTCTCTTTATTATTTATTACTCACCGATAGTGGAGAGATAAAGAGCTTTGATGAAGCAATGTAGATAGGTAGATGCTAGTAAGAAGTGGGGCAAGCCATGGATGAGGAGCATAAGTCTCTCATAAAGAACTAGACTTGGGATTTGGTGAAGCTACCGAAGGAAAAAGAGCATTACAGAACAAGTGGGTGTACAGAGCTAAAGACGAAGAAGGAGGAAAGAAAAGATATAAGGCTCGATTGCTGGTCAAGGGGTTTGCATAGAAATAAGGTATAGATTTTGATGAGATTTTTTCCCTAGTAAAAATGACTTCTATCGAACTATTCTTGGAATAGTGACAAGAAGACTTGCACTTAGAACAGTTAGATGTAAAGACTACATTTCTCCATGGTGATTTGGAGGAGGAGATATATATGCAGCAGCCAGAAGGATATGAAGTCAAAGGTAAAGAGGAGATGGTGTGCAAACTGAAGAAGAGCTTGTATGGCCTGAAACAAGCTCCACATCAATGGTATAAGAAGTTTGATAGCTTCATGATGGAGCAAGGTTATATTAGATGTCATTCTGACCATTGCGTGTATACAAAGAAATTTGAGGATGGAAGTTATATTATCCTGTGTTTGTATGTTGATGACATGTTGGTTGCAGGTAAAAACATGCAGGAAATAAAAGTACTCAAGAAACAACTAAGTGAATCCTTTGATATGAAGGATTTAGTGGTAAAGCGGAGACAAATCCTTGGTATGAGGATAACTCGGGATAGGAAGGAATGAAAGCTGACTTTATCTCAAGAAGAGTACATTAAGAAGGTATTGGATAGGTTTAACATGCAGGATGCTAAACCGGTTGGGACTCCTTTGGCAGGACATTTTAAGTTATCAAAAGAGCAGTGTCCCAAGACAGAGCAGGAAAGAAACCATATGTCCAAGGTACCTTACTCATCAGCGGTTGGCAGTTTGATGTATGCTATGGTGTGCACTAGGCTTGATATTGCCCATGCAGTGGGAGCTGTGAGTAGATTTATGAGTGATCCAGGTAAAGAGCATTGGCAAGTAGTAAAGTGGATCCTTTGGTATTTGAGAGGGACCATGGGGACAGTTTTGTGCTACAGTGGATCAAACACCACTTTACGTGGTTATGTAGATTCAAACATGGCTAGAGATGTAGATAGTAGGAGGAGCATGACATGTTATATTTACACTGTAGGTGGGACAACAATGAGTTGGATTTCACGACTACAGAAGTTGGTGGCTTTGTCAACCACAGAGGCTGAGTATGTTGCTGCCACAGAGGCAAGCAAAGAGATGATTTGGTTACAACAATTACTTAAGGAGTTGGGGCATAAGCATGAGGAATGTAAGCTGTATAGTGATAGTCAGAGTGCTATACACCTAGCTAAGAACTTTTCTTTCCACTCCAGGATGAAGCATATACAGTTGAGATATCACTTCATCGGACAGCTTTAGAGGAAGATAAGTTGAAGTTGGAGAAGATTCATACCAGTCAGAATCTTGCAGACATGATGACCAAGGTGGTCACAAGGGATAAACTAAAGCTATGTTCATCTTTGGTTGGCATTCGTGGATGATAGTGAAGGGTTGAGAAGCTTGCTCAGTGGAAATCGGTCTCTAAGTGGGAGATTGTTATGTTTGTGGAGCCTGTTTTCATGTTAGATTTTGGTACACCTTCTATGTGTTACACTCAGGTATTTTTATGGCGGTCCCACTCACTTTGGTGAGAAAGTCAAGGGGTTTGGGGCGAAGCCCCAAAGCAAATTTTCATGGGTGGTTTATTAACCCATGGGTAATGGGTAACCGTTATGGGCTGTTTTTGGGCCCATGGTTTTTTTGGTACCCATTGTTTTGTAAAACTACCTCTTCGGCTACCCATAGGTTTATGGGATGGTTTTGTTTTTTCCCATTATTTTGATACCCACGGTTTTGTAAAATTGCTTAAGCAATTGTCTATTTATATGGTTTTATGCATATGATAAATGGATGAAATGCATTACGATGTGCTTTGAATTTGGGTGTGAATTTCAGAGAGTTTGTTGAGCATAGCTCTAAACGGATCTGGGTATTGTATTGAGAGAGTGGTGGCTTGTAATAAAATTTGAGCAAGTGATTCTTGGTGGACATAGCCCAAATTGGGTGAACCACGTTAAATACTTTTGTCTCTCTGTGTTGTGTTATTCTGCACTTTTATTTGAGATCCAGTAATATTTTCTACATATTAGTTTCTACTATTACTATTCTGAGGGATTATTCCACATATTTTATATCTTATTTCCTAACAGTGCCCGACGTCGGTCGGTGTCAAATTTGGATATGAACATTTAGGAGGTCTAGAATGAGCCTCCCAGATGCAGTAAAATTTTGTGAGAAGGTCTCAAAGGGTAAGTAAACCTCCGAAATATTTACACCTCTATTTTATCTATTATTGACCAATCATGGTGAACTAGAAAGTTTTGAATAAGTAATGCAAGATAATACCCATGTGCAATGGGAGCATGACATGGATAAGGAGATGAAATCCTTGGAATAGAACCAGACTTGGGATTTGGTTAAGTTGCCAATAGGTAAGAGGACACTACGTAACAAGTGGGTTTACTTGAATTAAGGAAGAAGAGGGTGGATAAAAAAGGTACAAGGAAAGACTTGTAGTAAAGGGATTTACACAGAAAGTAGGTATTAAATTTGGTGAAATATTTTCTCCTGTTCTTAAGATGACTTATATTCGTACTGTATTAAGTTTAGTTGCAGTAGAGGATTTGCATTTAGAGCAACTAGATGTGAAGATGGATTTCCTTCATGGTGATTTAGATGAAGATATTTATATGCAGAACTCGCTTGGGTATGAAGTCAAGGGTAAGGAGAAATTAGTGTGCAGGTTGAAAAAGAGCATGTATGGGCTCAAACAAGCTCCAAGGCAATGATACATGAGGTTTGGTAGCTTTATGCATGAGTATGGTTACTTGAGATGTGGATTTGACCATTGTGTTTATTTCAAGAAGCTTGGAAATGGGAGCTATATTATTTTGTTATTACATGTGGATGATATGCTTATTACAGGGATCTAGTATGCAAGAGATTGGCGAGCTTAAGGAAAGCTAGCTCACACATTTTCTATGAAGGATTTAAGAGATGCAAAAATAATCCTTAGCATGCAAATACACAGAGACAGAAGAACAAAAAATTATATTTGTCTCAGGAGGCTTGTATCAATAAGGTGTTGAAAATGTTTAATATGAAAGATTCAAAACTTGTAAGTACACCTATGGTAGGACACTTCAAATTAAGCAAATATCAGTGTCCTTCATCACACGAGGAGGTCAATTACATGACACAAGTACCATATGCTTCAGTAGTTGGGAGTCTCATGTATGTTATGGTTTGTACCCTACCGGACATTGCACATGTATTAGGGGTTATGAGTAGATTTATGGCCAATCCAGGTTGGAAAGTAGTTCAATGGATACTCAGGTATTTGAGAGGGATATCTAGCATGAAATTATGCTATGGAGGTTCAAATATTTCTTTATGTGGCTATGTTGATTTAGATATGGCTAGAGATATTGATGGTAGGAGGAGCACTAATGGATCTATTTTCACAGGTAGGTGGGACATTAGTTAGCTAGATTTCAAGATTACGAAGGTTTTGGCTTTCTCTACTATAGAGGCAGAGTTTATTGCAGCTACGAGAGGCTTGCAAAAAATGATATGGATGAGCGGGTTCATGGAAGAGTTGGGAAAGTAGAAATATGATTGTAAATTGTTCGGTGATAGTCGAGTGTAATTCATTCGGAAAATAACTAAGCGTTTCATTCAAGAATGAAACACTTTCAGATTGAGGTATCACTTCATCGGCGGTATTGGAGGATGGGCAAATGAAATTGGAGAAGATTCATACGATTGAAAACCTGCGGATATGCTAACTAATCCATTAGCAAAAGAGAAGTTGGAGCTCCACTCCACATCTGTTGGTCTTCGAGTTTGAGACTTGAAGAGGAATAAACAAAGCTAAGGAAGGATCCAAGAATGACGTTGTACATGTATAGTGCAATAATTAATCTCCAAGTGGGATATTGTTGAGTTATGGAGCTCAATTACTTTAGATTAGCATGCAATATGAAACTTGCTGGAAAATATAGTAACCAACATCGGTTATGGAGGGACCGACATCAGTCACCTATGACTCGACATTATTTAGGAAAGGAGGAACCGATATCGGTTAGGGCTAACCGGCATCGTTTACCTATGTGTGATTGTTTTAATTAACTCACGTGAATTAGATCTAATTTTAGCATAAAAGCATATCTATTGATTGTAATTGCATGGATAAGTTCCCTAAGTTTGTATACGCCTATATATAAGCATGAAAGCTAGGGTTTAGAAAGAAGAATTGAAGAAGTTGGTGATTATTATGAGAATAATTGTGTGAGAGAAAGTATTCTTGGAGAAGAAGCAAAATATTGAGATAAAGAAAGTACTGTACATCTGAGAGGTGTGGAAGATCGTAAATCTTCAATTGTATATCTTGTGAAAGCTTTGGATAATAGATTGGTTTGTTTCTTGGTGGATGTAGCCCACACTGGGTGAACCAAGTTAAATATGGTGTTGATTTATATCTCTTATTTTGTATATTTCTTCTGATAGAATATCCGTTTTTATTTTCATGTATGCTTAGATATGATATATTATCTATAAAACCGGTGTGCTAACCCCAAAAATTTCCTCATGCTCCTAGTGATGCATTTATCTTCCCATTTTGGAGGTGTTATGAAACCTTTGTAATTTACGGAAGTCATATCAGCATTTCGAATCCATCCGAAGTCTTCATCAAGTGTGTCACTCTCCGAAGGAAGACATGTTAGAGATCCGATCTTTTGCACTTCATCCAACTCAAATCTTCAGCTTTATGTAGACGTTATGTACAACTATGAAACTGAATGGTAGCTGCTAGTGGAGGAGATTATTGTTCTCTATTTATTAGTTTGGATTCCCTATAGAATGAATTGGTAAACATTGGTTCAAGTTTTTCCTTCATATCTTCATTATGAATTTTACTAGTTTGTAATCAGAAGTGTTATGAATTGGTTCAACATTTGAAGCCGAAACGTAGGCATTACCAAAATCCATTATCAATTTCATTGTGCGGTGTGTACGTGTCTTTTTACATTGCATTTACCATTTGAAGTTGGTAACATCTGTGGAGTATAAAATATTGCAGTACTCTATAGGGTCTGTGACAGCTTAGAAAAATTCACCCCTTGTTTACAAATCACATACAAACAAATATTTTTATCATTGTGATGAGAATGGGCATATGCCCATTCTCACAAACTTAATATAGAAAGAAATAAAAAATTTCTTGTGATTTATTTTAATTATGGGGTCGTGTGAATTTGCATGTTGTATAGTTTACACATTTTGATCATACATTTTTTCTAATATTGGTTCTAATTTTTGATATCAATAAAAATTGACAAATGTGTAATTATAACATTGATTTATTTGCATAGAATGAAGGTAGGAAATGTGTTATTATGAGATAAATATAACATAAAATGATGGTAATAAATGAATTGTTAAGAGATGGTCTAAAAAATAAACCAATATTTTTATATTTTTATGAGATAGAATTAAAAACAAACCAATTATTTTATATTTATTAACCAACACAATAATCACAAGTAAACTCAATCAAGTTCTATATTTGTGGAAATGTGTTGTTATGATAAAAATACAAGTCAAAATTATTTTTGTATAAAATGATGGTAATAAATCCATTGTTATGAAATAGACTAAAAAAACCAATATGAATGAATTTTTATGAGAAAGACTACAAAAATAAACTAAATTTATCTATATATATTAATCAACATAATAGTATCAAATACACTCAATCAAGCTCAGTAATTGATTTTTAAATATTTCCAAAGACTGATGTAAATTTGGGTGTGGACCCACATGATTTAACCATGTACATAAATGTGTGAAATTTTTTCTATCAGAATGCATTGTGCCATCAAATTTCCATCTAGAAGGAAATCCAAATAAAAGCGCCTCAGTTATATCATGAACAAAAAATTTTGTTTCACCTATGAATAATATGTTTTCTACTCCATATATTTGGGTGTACTTGTTGAGAACCTTTTGAATTTTTTTCTAAAATGGCACAATATTCCCCTTCTTCGATCTTAAAAATTTGTTGCTAATTTCACACTTTGATATGCCCCAAAAAAATGAATTCAATATTTCTTAGCCAATCAAATTTTTGAATGAAGGCATGTCATTATCTTGAATGCAGGTATGTAAACCACAATCCAATATCAAAATATTGTCATTCTATCCTTAACAATTCAGGGCTAAAAGTACGATTGAAGTATTGGTAACATGCATATGTAAATTATGGTTGTATGGTCAACGATCTAAATTTAGAAAGCCCTAGAACTCCAAAGAGCAATTCTTCTACCCCCAAAACCAATAACTTCTTTCCATGGAAAACAAGATCTAAAAAACCAACCAATAACACAACTCTTTTTAATACATTAAATCATATATTATATTATATGATTTTATTGATAATTAGTTTCTTTTGGTATAAACCTATCAAAGCTAGTTTTGAGCATTAAATGGTAAACTATCAATAACATCCTAATTTATCATTATCTACTAATCAAATCATTTGGGTGAAATGTGAAGAAAAACTAATTTTTTTAATAATCACATTTTGAGCATCACATACTATTAACCATCAATAACATATTATTAAAGAGTATATAATAATCACTTCAAATCAAAAATGGGAGAAAGAAATACAAAAATGTAATAAATACAATGTTACATATTCATTTGTTCCATTGTTGTTTGAAATAGAGAACATCGCTTTAAGATGTCTCTTACATCATTTACAAACCATACCATGGATAGTTCTGTAAACAATGATGACATAAGTGTTGAGGACAATTTTACATTCGCAGCTGATTTGCTATTTTAAGGAGGAAAAAGCTGCTCAACCTCGAGTATGATGGGGTTTCCAAGGTACTAGCGAGGATGTGATAGGTGTTTGATTGTTTTGTGCTCCATGGTGAATGGATTAAGATCCTTTCCCTATAGCTAAACTTGAAAATCAAAGAAACCACACAAAATATAATTAATAAAATAGGATAGGCAGGTTACCTAGAAAAGGTCGGTTCTAGAAGCCAAAGGACTTCTTTGTGTGGATGCCAACCCGATTTTAATATAATATAGTTTTATTTATGCTAAAAGGATATAATATACGATGTATAGAAATGTGATCAAATGTTTTACACTTATTTAGTTTAATACATATATCAAATGATAATAATATGGAAAAATATGCATCTAAAAATCAAATTCAAAATGTATATTAGAATCAATATTCTCGGTGAAATTAGGGCCTCTTGAGTAGGCTAAGTCATGATTCTCGGTGAAATATGAATAGTCATGCTCTTGGATGTAGTCATCTACAAAGAAGTTAGATAGATCGTCATCAATTTTGTATTGACGATTGAAATCGAATCAAAATCTTCAGGGCTGATGTCATTCCCAACTTCGACTCAAATGCGGTGGTTGTGTCTTTAGGGCTATTGAATTCCTCTTCATAGTTGTACTCAAACTCTACAACATCATCTTGTATCCTCTGAACCTCGTAGTATGCTTCCCAAAATTCCTCGGTGGCTTCGTGAATTCTTTGGGTAGATGTGAAGATGTCTTCTAACCCGACAAGAGGTGCTACGTAGATAGCACACAATTATAGATCATACAACATGTCGTACTTCTCCTAGTTCCGGGGTGTTGGATAATTGGTAGCGAGTTGATATTGGTGATTGGGTGATTAGTTCCTGATATGGCCATCTACAAGATCCATACTTGGCACAAAATATTAATAATAGAAAAGGATGTGGTAAATAACAACTTCTAATGAATTTTGATTGCTAGATGGACAAAAAGCACAGGAAAAGCATAGGAACCACAGTGATTGAGCTAATCACATGTGATTCTATGGAATATTAGTAGAATGTAAAAAGAAATGATTTCAATGTTTAAAATGAAGCTAAAATCTATAAAACCTATGAGATAAATATATGATAATCTAACAATTTTGATTGAAATAAAAACATAATGGAAAACAAAGGGGATGAATCATGGATGATAAATGACGACAACAGACCGGTTATGGATGTGCCTAGGTGATGAAAGAGCCTCTAACAACTCCAAAAACACTTGAAAGGATGTGTTAGGTGTCTAATGATGTTAATGAGATCCTGGTAACATTGCTAGGATGAGAGAAACATATTGATAGTCCTGCAGTTCGTCAAGGAGGTCATGAATGGTTCCGAAGAGGGAAGAGGAATTGGTATTTATAGATCAATAACATTCGAGGAATCACCGGTTTTTGGGAAGTTAGAGTTAGGGTGAGATACGAGGTGATAAACCTTCCATTTCCAAATGATATGTGGGGGATTTAGGAGAATCATGACTAGATAAGATGTAGAGGTCAAGTGTGAGGGATAAAAGGTAAATAGGAGTATTTAGGATAAAATAGAGACAATTTGGAAGGTTTCCAAATTTAATCTAGTTTTAACTAGTGGAGAGTGAGAGTTGGTTATATGGATAAGTTAGAGGTGGTTAGGGTAGTATTTATGGAAGGTTGCTTTATTCAACTAGTTACAAATAGTAAGTGCGGGTGAGTTCTCATCTTGATATGTGCGTGTGAGTGGATTTAATTATTTTACTAACTTTGAGATTGGAGCGAATTTAGTGAATGCATAATTAATTGAGGGTGTGGGATTAAATGACTTAGGTTTAGGGATGTCATAATGATGTGACGACAACCTTGACCACTCAAATGGAGAACTTGGGTCATTAAGTGGTATGCGGATGATACTAGTTATTCAATTATTCATGTGAGGGCGGGATGTGCGATTTTTTGATGTCTACATTTGCCCCTTTTTATTTGACGTCTTAACAAGGCTTTAGAAAAAAATGATTGAGAGTGTTTTGATTGTATGTGTAGACACCTATAATTTAGCTCGAGTAATTTAAATACTTAAATTGCACTAATTATATCCTTTCCCGCAAATTGATGACATATCGTCAATAAATGCTCATTTTCTCTTCTATCACCATTAATTAGTTACATTACGTTAATTAATTAACTCTTCTATCTAGAAAATACGCCAATTAACGACCTTCCATTAATTAATCCCCCTTTCTATCTAGACTAATTAATTAGCTTCCTCTTCCATTAAATCAATAAATCATCATTTATTTGATTAAATTCCTCCCATAGTCTAAATCATGCTAATTATTCCTCTAAAAAGCTTTTATAAGCTTTCTCACCTATTAATTAATCACTTGGGTTAATTAATAAATCCCCTCAAACCCCATGAGTCACTAAAGGACAAAATAAACTCTCCTAAGGTTGACTCAACCCCCTTTCAACCATCCTTATCCACAACTAACCCAACCTCTCTATTATCCCACATGTAAAGGGATGTAGAGATTCTTTTATCCATTGGGCTATATAAGAATCCCTCCTTCTAAATTTCTATTACACGTACACACATAAATGAGCATAGAGCCTAAGATATAGCCATTTTCATCATCTTAGAGCATTCTCCATTAGAGTGGAGCTAAGCATCATCCCTTTGCATTCAATCATCCAAGCTAGTTTTTGAAGATCAATGGAGTTAATCAAGAAAGGCCTTGTTGCCATGACTTGATGAACCTCCATCCTCAAGCCTCTTGGATCAAGCAACAACTATCAACCCTTTGATAGCTAAAGGATATACCTAGGTCTATTTCATAGATTTATCTTTCTAAAGAGTAGAGCAATAAATGTTTACATGTTAGCTTGAGGTTCATTTTCAAGGTTCTAATGCATAATGTTGATGTTTATTACTTGTTTAGCTCTTAGCATGATGGTGCATAGATTTTAGTTTATCATTGTATTGATTTTACTTACATTGCTAACAAATTCTTGCATATAGTATGGGTGATTCGATTGTAGCACAATATAGGAAACACTAGTCATTTGCATGTGTTCTACTTTTCAAAGGTTGCCCCAATTTGAGAGGGAATTATTACGGGGTGTGTTACCACGGATCAACTTGGAAAGGAAACCAAGGGGTTTGTACCTATGGATGTGTGATCCTCAGAGGAATGCTAGTTTAATGGGGAATGTCAAGTGATAGGGGGCCAAAGGGAACGCTTCACATAGACATATGACGAGTCCCGAAAGTTGGTGTTTGCTTTGTGTTTTGATGACTTGAGAGTTTGGGTCCTTTGAAAGTGTCGATAATGTGCAAATGGTTTTTTGTTGTGTTATGGGGTGTATGCAACACGAGTTGTCATAGACAAGATGAATCGTAGGTCCGTTTAGGGTAATCACTTATGATTAGGGGCATAAATGTTGGTGATTGGATTGGGGTAGAAATAGGGATTTATATTTACCTAAGTTATTTTTGATTGTTTATTTTAACCAAAGTAAAAAAAAACAACACTTTCAAGTGAGTTTGAGTGTTTCGAGGTTATCTAAGCTGATGATGTCTTCCAATAGGCGGCGAAACCACCAATAGCTAAGATAGGAAAAAAATTAACCTATTTTTTTCTTGATTTTAGTAGTTTTTAGGATCTCAGGGCCATTTTTGGGGCATATAGTACCCTATCCTGGATCGCTTGATGATTTTGTGCAATCACAGACGTTTGAGGCAAAATACTCGCCGATTTGAACAGATCGCTAGTGATTCATGTGCATTGTTGGCGATCTTTGTGAATGTTGATGTTTTAATTATTTTAAATGTTTTAGATGTTTTTAGTGCAAAGGATGGGTGTGAGTTTTTGTTGTTTGATGTATGTTGAGATATTTATCAATGATACTAATTGATGATTTTTAAATTTTTGTAGGTGGAGACGAAGTTTGAATATCCGTGATTGTATTCCTTTGATTCTAGAGCAAGTGAGAGAGGATATGTCATATGAGGAGTGGGAACATGTGGAGGCCGTGGGTTTTTGTACCATGAGGTATTATAGACAGACTCATAGATTTCACGGGTTTGATCTTGGAGTTGTTAGAGAGGTGGAACTCTTCCACCAACACATTCTGTTACCCACATGAGAGCTTATTATCACTTTGGAGGACGTGCACTATATTATGATATTTCCAATCCATGGTTCAATGGTATATACTATTATTGAGGCGAGAGAGGATAGTGTTATGGGTAAATTATATGGAGAGGATGTGTCGGACATTCATTATGATTCGAGAGATTTTTCCTACAGTCATTTGTATTTTCCTCAGAGAGATAGTCACACCCGAATGACCATGATGATGATGGCCATCATGTCCTATGCTTTTCTAGATTCAGGGAGTGTCGATTCCTGTGGCTGATGATAGAGGTTTTAGATGAGATGATGCAAAATTGGACTATTTTTGAGTGGGGATCCACTTTATTAGCCTGAGACTTTCGAGGGAGTTGTGGACTGAAAGGGATCACAAGTTGTACAATATATATGTTGGTTTTCTAATATAGGCATGGGCTATGGAACACATAGTAATTGCTTTACTAGAGGGACTACCATGGGCCATCGGTGACCAAAACTCAAGTTTTATGAGGTCGAGGTATGATACGAGCTATGTAGGGAAGAGGAGGAGGGATGGATTTTACGAGACTTATTGACTAGGCTGCAGTGGGCGATGTTGTGTGGAGGCCATACTTAGATCTACTGGCATGGTATGAGTACCCAAAGGATTTTATTTGTTTACAATCTATATGGCTACGAGGCATGAAGGGATGGTGAGAATGAGATACTTCATTTTGATCATGTTAGGAGGTAGTTTAGATTAGAGCAGGGAGTTCCCGAGATCCCGTTTAGTATAGGTGGGAGGAGACAAACGTAAATAATCCGAGGGCAGCGGTGGAGAGACCTATAGTTATTGTGGAGTTACAAGAGGGCTAAAGGCCCCATGAGGAGGGAGTTATTGTAACTATTGATGATTTTGGGGTTACCCCAGAGCACATGACATGGTGGGATTTGGATTTGAGAGGCTTTGATAAAGTTTGAGTAGCATAAAGGGTGATATGAGTGCATGTTTGTGGAGAGGGGGAGTGCATGTAGAGGCCAAAAATCCTGATTCTGATTCGATGAGGAGGGATATATAATGAATTAGATGTTGTTATTGCAATGATGATGACCAAGAAGGCCACAATCGATGGGGAGAGAGATGTGGTTTAGAGAGAGCACAATGATTTGATTGACATCAGAGATACTCTCATTGGAGAGAGATACCACGATAGGAGAGAGAGACATGATGATGGGGGAGAGAGATAGATTCTAGGAACATCTTGTACAGGTCTCTGCTGATAGAGACAAGTACAAACGACACAGAATTCACCGAAGAAGGCCTTGGGGATCACATGTCCTTCTATATCTGGTGTAGAGCTATTAGTGATGGCTAGATCTAGTAGGCATAAGGGAGAATTGATGAAACCTCCTCCTGGAATGATTTTAGTGACACCCTATGTTGCAGTGAGGGTGGAGAGGGATTGTTATGTTGATATGGTCATCAAAAACTACCCCATTGCAATTTTTATTTAGATCACCTGAATGCCAAAGGGGCTACTACAACAACAATGAGATCTAGTGTGAGCATGCCGATCTTGGGGCAGCCACCTAGGATGCCCAATAGAGCGGAGGGTGGAGATGGAGGAGCCGGTGGCGAGGTTGTTGTCACGAGTGTCCCTAGAGGTGGATTAGTTTCTGCATGAGACACAATTTCCCTTGGAGGAGAGGGTGGTGATAACATGATGCCGGAGGATGTTGATTTTACCATTTGATTTTTCATGATGTTATAGGCTCATAGAAGCCCATTTTTGTATATGAGGACAAATATATTGATTTTTTGGACATTGATGATGATGTATACATAACTATGATTTTTACACACACACACACATGATGATATTTGTCATGGATTAAGGCCTATATTGTATTTTAATTTGCATGTGGTATGTGTTGCATGTTTCTATGTGTTTTATATGGATTTTGATAAATGTTAAGAAGCATGATAAACATTTGATTGATTTAAACAACTTTAAAATGTTCAACATCAAAATTATAACTTAAGTAGAATGAGGTAAAAAAGGAATGATTTCCCCCAATATGAATCTGATATATACGTGATGGGATCTAAAAATAACACTTGCATGTGTGGCATTCTCAAACATTAAATAAAATCATCAATGGGTAGTTACTCAGATTACGATAGGAATATGGGTTTGAATAACTGTACTTTGCTATGATGAAAAAATTGATTTTGTGTGTATGTCCTGATGTGGGAGAAATGGATCTCCTTTTTAGAGGTTTCTAATGGATGATGCCCCAAATTATCATATTATTTTCGAAGCAATTTGATTGTAGCAGGAAGCTTGCTATGATGGGAGAGATGATCGATGTGGGAAGCTTTCTTGCATGATTTTTATTTTGATGAATTTTTGAAGGCTGATTGAAGCAGTGTTGGGTTTTAAAATGGAACTTTTAACAAACCACAATCAGGTGATATCAAGTTCCTCCTCTTTATGGGAGAGGTTCCCTTATTGAAAGCAAGCAGAAAATCTTACATACAAATGTGAAACTTTCAAAGTGAGGATTTCTGATACTTTGAAGTGTTTTATGCCCAAAAGATTATCAATACGAAAGAATAGAAGAACTAAGGAGATGAAAGAGGAAGAATATAACAATACTTTTAGGAAATATAGATAGCAGAGTATAACCTTATATGTATTACACAAGGGAGATGCATAATAGAATCATTTACCTTCATAACGGATATAATTCCATGGACAGAAAGTTCCATAAATCACATAAACCGGAACAAAGTTTCTTATCATAAAGATAGATGATTCACAAGCCTCGAGATGAGAAAAAAAGGAATAGTAGAGGAAGATAGAGACAAAGGGAAATTATTCTCGTATTGATCACTTTCAAATCTGTTACATTTCAAGAATACTAGGATCCACCCTGTGAGAGCCGACCCTTAACAATGGCATGGAGAGCTCAATAAATAGCTTCCAAGAAACGGTTACATTCGGTTCAACTTATTTTAATCGAGAAGATTAAGAATGACGAACCAGATGCATTATATCGTAGCCGTTTCATATTCCTGCTTTTGTGGAGGAGTGTTAATGAAGGAAGAAAAAGATGCTCTGCACCACAACCATTAAACCTAATTTTGTAACTTCAAAATGAGTTATCCACAAGGAAGAGATTTCTTTGAAGCGGTCTGGAGATATCTTTTGCATTTTATGATTTTTATAGAGATTTCACATTTTAAACATGTTGGTATGGCCATCCGCTTTTGATATGGGCATGAAACATGGCTTTACTAGGGTGGTAACGAGTCATGAGTCACTTTTACAATTTTACCTCTTTTCTTGAAAATCTCAAAAACTCAAAGTTCTCTGCAAACCGCTTCCCATTTAACTTTACAACGCGGGCTCAAGACCCCAATGGAGTCGCTGCTCACTTTATAACTTCATACTTTCTTTTTGGAAATAAAACCCAAATTCCCAAAATTCTCTGACGTCCTACCTTCGCACTTTGACTTTGGATGCTGGCGGAACATTTGACTTTTATCCAGTCCCAGCGAGTCACGGATCATTTTACAACATTACTCCCTTTTATAGAAACAAAGCCAAAATCTTCAAATTTCCCTGACGACCTACCTTCCTGCTTTGAATTTTCAATGCATGAATTAACACATGGCCTTACACGGGCATGGGTAGGGTCGCGACTTTATAACTTTACCCCATTTTGGAAACAAAGGTTAAATTCCTAAAGTGTCTCGACAACCTTTGCCTTTGCGTTTCTGACTTTTCATTTGGCCACGTGTCCTTTTGCGGCCCTTAGGAATTATTTTATAATTTAATCCTTTTCACCATAATACCTCAAAACACAAAAAGGGCCCACCTTTATGCCTTTTTCCAAATAGACAATCGGGATTTTTCGGTCATGGGGCCAATTTTACACTTTTACAAACATAACAAAAAATGATAAGTTCACAAAAGAACCTGTCCTACCTCATCCAATTAGAGATTTCCAAACATCCACGGATGTTGGGAAATAAATCGATGAGAAGATACACTGTCATTCATGAATTTAGAAAAAAATATAGAGGAAAAAAATCCACCCTTCACGCCCAAAAACAAATTGCTCCTCGTGGAAAGAATAACTATAAACAATACCAGGCTTGATGCGATCCACGGCCATAGAAAAAGGATTTGACAATTTCATTCAAATGAAGGAAACAATTTTCAAGCATCCAGAAGGAAGACAGAAAGTTTATCAAACCATGCAGATTGCAAGATTTTAAATGAAAGGGGCGAGATTAAAAACCGAGCACCAACAACTTCAAAGCACAAATTTCTCCATCTCTCTAGACTTCTTACTCTGTTTTAAACATTTCTCAAAGGCACCAACTCAAAATTTTGAAATTTGACTTGAAAATTAAGGGTGACAACAACTGGCTCCTTCTGGGGATGACTTGGCTTGGAGGGAGGAACGAGGCAAGATCAAGAACCATAGAAAAACTCTCGGGAAAGTAGAACAATGTCTTGTCCATTGGGCAATGGAGTCAAAGGAAAATCAATAAAGAAGACAACACACACGGAAGGAAACAAACAAAAAGGAAAGACAAAAACAAAACACCACACACATCAAGGAAACAAGCCAAAACTAGGAAAGTATATACAAATAAAGAAGAGGATATTTACAAGGGAAATAAGAAGGACTTTGCATGAAACTTACACAATTCCGAGAGATAGACTGAGAAAATTAAGTACCTTTATGGAACAACATGGTGAAAGTATGAGCCACCCGTGAATTGAAGATGATCGGTTAGGCGTACCAAAACATCATGGGAACACTATGTGGCTTGAAAAGAAAGTTTTAGGAAGTAAGACCGTCCAGATAGTGATACTCCATACTAAAAACATTCAGGTCCTTGCGAAGAATTGAATATCTTCCCAAGGCTCCTCTTATATGGATGAATAGTGCCATACAAAGAATTGTATGCGACCCACACTACCTTCATACGATTTCTACACATCACCAAATTCTGACAACTGGATCCATGAGAAAATCCAACCCCAATAGTGTCAAATCCTTGTTTTGATGAAATGATGCTAGCATATGAATGAGGATTCCAATTATCATCATGGCACATCTCATGAGAAACATATAATTCCATTGAATTTTCCTTGCAACCATCTTCAAGAGGAATTTGGGAAAAGGTACTAGATGATTTACCATTAGGTGTAATCTTTACCATGTCTCTGAAGAACATACTTTTTGCTTTTCTACAATTAACACTTGATTGTAGAAGATCATGACTCTTAGGTACAAGCCACATTGCTGATTTGTCTTCATGATTAGCAAGAAAACTGAAATGTTGTCAGACTAAGTAAAGATTGATCAACAACATCATCCTCTTCCTTTTGTTTGCATTCCAAAGGGGGAGCTAAGACAAGACTGTCATAGTTGTGAAGAAAATATTCCAGAATTTCTCCCCATCTTCTATTTGTTTTGAAGGACTGTAAAAAGTCTCATGTGTGTTCATCTTATCCATAAATATAATCGGGGAACTAGTGATCTCATTAGTTTCATTTCCTCTAGGTACATGAACTTTTTCATCTTTGGGAGAACTTAAAACAAAAAAGGGATGGTCCACATTGATCTTCATCTCGGTGCATTGAAATTATTCAATCATACGGGAGAGATAAATCTTTTCCATTTTGTTATGATGAACATCCACTTCCACCAGCATAGGATCACTTTTTTAAAAACAAGAACATTCAACCTTGGTACATGACATATCTTCCACAGACTCTATTTAAGGTTGAAAGAAAGCCTCAAGTTTTTGTCTTCTTCATTATCTGAAGGAATATTAAATTAACATGCATCGGTGGAGGAACAAGAAGACATTCATTAGTGGAATTGAGATAATCTTTGAGGAATGAATACCTCATGATGTGGATAATCGTCATGAGAAACTTCTATAAATTGAATGTCCTCCTCTTTGTTGCAAGGTGCCTCAAATTCATTGACTAAGTGTTCTTCAACTTGTTTTAAACGTTGATGTAATGTTTGTGAAAACAATCTTGGATTTATACCTCCATAGAACTTCTACTGAAACCGATCCTATTCGACCGACCGCAACTTGAAATTTTTTAATAGGAGATCTTCATCATCATCCTCATCACTATCACTATCACTCATTGGTGATGAGGGCAAACAAGTGTTCTTCATTTTCCTTCGTTCTGGGAAGGTTCCTAGATAAAGAGAATGAACATGATAGAAGTTCATTCCCAAAGGGTATTTTTCCCACTTATATACTCATGAGTCACCATATCAAAAATGATCTTGAAGTTTTCCTTTTGAAAGGGATACAAAATCCCTAGTGGAATTGCCAAAAGCTGTTGGGTATTAAAATGGAACTTTTAATAAACCATAGTCACAGACGTAAGTCCCTCCTCTTTATGGGAGAGGTTCCCTTATTGAAAGAAAGCAACAAAGCTTGCATACAAATGTGAAACTTTCAAAGTGAGGATTGCTTTGATACTTGTTATCCAAAATTCACCCCCAAGGTAATTTTGATAACATGCAAGCAATTATATTGATTCAGGGTGAAAAGTCATGTTTCTAGGGTCCCCTCATATTTGTCTAACTCCCCTGTCCAAGAGGAAGAGAGTAAGTTCTGAGAAAATGTGAAAAAAGGGTTCAAGAAGGCAAATAGGTCGATCCAGGAAAAATCGTGAAAATTGGCTAAGTCCTGCTCAAGGTCGCCTCTGGGACGTTTGGGACAGAAAGGCGCGAACCGCCGGTTCGCCCGAAATCAGCACAAACAGTCCAAAACGCAGCAGGGACAAATGGAACAAAAATACGCGGCGGGCGCGAAAAGCCGAAGCCGGCTGAAAAATGGAAAAATTTGGCTAATCTGGCTTGAAAGGGGCACATCTGCAGGACGTTTGGGTCAAAAATACCCGAACCGGCCAACCGGGCGAAATGAGTCAAAACGGCCGGAAAAGGTTTGGGACACACGGGCCAAAAATGCAGCGAACCGGCGGATCGGCCGAAATGAGAACTTTTTTCCCGGGCAGTTGGGAAAAAGGCGCGGCGAATCAAGGCGAAATTGTCCCAAACGGTCCAAAAGCAAATGGGACGCTTGGGCCAAATGGGCGCGAACCGGCCGGTTCGCCCGAAATCAGCACAAAGAGCACTATGCCAAATGGGACAAAGGGACATCCGGGATGCGAAAACCCGAAGGATCCGAGAGCCAATCAAATCATGACACGTGTCACAGGAAGAAAAGTCAACGTTTGGTCCGGAAACTTCAAACGGCCATAACTTTTGACTCCGAGCTCCGATTTTCACAAAATTGGACTTTCTGGAACGAGCACGACGTCCTCTACGCCAAAAAAATTGGATTTATTAATTTTAATGAGGATAGATATATTTAAATAAAGGAAATGTGTTCGGCTCCAGTCAGTAAATGCTCTTTCCCGTCAAATGACAGAAAACGCCTGCCAGGCCCAAAATAGCTGCCTGCACTCAGAAGGCCATAACTTTTGCATTTCTCAACGAAATCGCACAAAATTGGTACCGTTGGAATTGTGGTTCCGAGCCCGACGCACAGAAATCAAGAAAATCCAGATTTGATCAGAGATTGTTCGAGTTTTTAAGAAAACGTGGCCGGATTCAGAACAGTGTTTTATTTGGTAGCTGGGAGTGCAATTAAGAGGCATGGTCATCATTCCTTCTCTGCTGCAGCACATGGGACAGTATGGGGAGCCTTTTGCAAGTAATGGACAACCATTCCACTCAATTTAATGCCTCTTACAGGTGGTTGAAGGACAGATTTCGGGATTTCCACTTTCCCTTCTCTTCTCCTTCTCATTTTTCTATAAATTGGAGTGTTGGGCTCATTGTAGAGGGGAGTTTTGGGTAGCAAAGCTCTGTCAAAATTGCTTTGTGAAGCCAGTGTGTTGCAGGCCCTTGTAGTGGACTCCTTGCATGGTGATCCAGGCCCTTATCTTGTAATAGATTGAACTGTGCATATCATGAAGCAATAAAATATCAGTTTGTGGATGTATCTTCCCCTTCTGTATTTTTCTTGCATTCTTCTTGCCCCTTTAATCTTCCTACGAGTATATTGTGTCTATTTATTATGTTCTTGCAGGATTGCATTATCATTGTGTGTGCTTGGAATATTGCTGTGAATGCATTTTGCTGGATTATGGTGAACTGTCATCACCTCTTCTAGTGTGCACTTTGCCTCTGTATTTCACACATTTGGAGATTACTCTCGCACCCTCTTTTTCTGGTGTATCACCGCTTTAGTGTAGGCTTTCATTTTATGCATTCTCTTTCTCTGGTCCCTTAGAATTTTAGGTTAGAATAGCTAGTTTCTCCTGCATTAGAGTAGATTGTGGTAGGTAGTTTAGGAGCAAGAACCAGCTTTCTCTGGAGGTCTATCTCAAGTAGCAAGTCCCATAACTTGGAGATAGTACCCATGTTATCCAATCACACTGGATGCTTAGAGTGATCAAACTAGAAATCGATCAACATCCGAAGTCTTTGTGATTCGGTGATAACAATACTTTGAAGCGTTTTTTCCCAAAATATTATCAATATAAAAGAATAGAAGAACAAAGGAGATGAGAGAGGATGAACATAATAATACTTTCAAGAAATATAGATAGTAGAGTATAACCTTATATGTATTACACAAGGGAGATGAAGAATATAATCATTTACCTTCATAATGATATAATTCCATGGACACAAAGTTCCATAAATCACATAAACCAATTTTTTTTTTTCTTATCATAAAGATAGATGATTCACAAGCCTTAGATGCAGAAAGAAGGAATAGCAGAGGAAGATAAAGACAAAGGGAAATTCTTACGTATTGATGTTTTTCAATTTTGTTACATTTCAAGAATACTAGGATCTAACTTTGTGATAGCCAACCCTTAACAATGGCATGGAGAGCTCAATAAATAGCTTCCAAGAAACGGTTACATTCGGTTCAACTTCTTTTAATTAGAAGATTAAGAATGGTAGAACCAGTTGCATTGTATCGCAGCCATTTCAGATTCCTAGTTCATGGAGGAGCGTTAATGGTGGCGAGAAAAATATGCTCTACACCACAGGTCGGTAAACCTGCTCTTGTAACTTCAAAAATGAGCCGTTAACGGGGAAGATATTTCTTGAAGCGGGCATGTGGGTATCTTTTGCATTTTATGATTTTTGTAGAGATTGTGCATTTTAAACATTTTGGTCCACCCATCCACTTTTAATATGGGCCTGACACGTGGCTTTACCTGGGTGGCAATGGAGTCATAACTCACTTTTACAATTTTACCTCTTTTTAATGAAAAGCTCAAAAACTCAAAGTTATCCGCCTACCCGCTTCCCCACTTTAACATTTCAACATGGGCTCAAGACCCCAATGGAATTGTGGCTCACTTTATAAATTCATACTTTCTTTTTGGAAATAAAACCAAAATTCCCAAAATTCTCCGATAGCCCGCCTTTGCTCTTTGACTTTGTATGCGGGCGCAAAATTTGACTTTTATCCATTCCCAGTGAGTCATGGATTATTTTACAACTTTACTCCCTTTTATAGAAATAAAGCGAAAATATTCAAATTGCCCCGACGATCTACCTTCTTGCTTTGAATTTTCAATGCATGAGTTAACACGTGGCCTTACCTAGGCATGAATGGGGTCGCGGATCACTTTATAACTTTACACCCATTTGGAAACAAAGGTAAAATTCTTAAAGTGTCCTAAAAACCCGCCTCTCTTTTTTTTGAATTTTCAAATGGCCATGTGTATTTTGCGGGCCTTAGGAATTATTTTATACTTTAAGCCTTTTCACCATAATACCTCAAAACATGAAAAGGGTATGCCTTTCCGCCTTTTTACCAAATAGCCAATCAGGGATCTTTCGGGCCGTGGGGCCCAATTTGACACTTTTGCAAAAATAACAAAAATGATAAGTTCACAAAAGAACCCGTCCTGCCGCATCCAATTAGAGATGTCCACGTATCCACGACAATGGGAAATAAATTTACGGGAAGATACGCCCATCATTCACGACTGTAGAAAAAAATACGAGGGGAAAAATTCCATCCTTCATGCCTAAAAACAAACTTCTCCTCGTGGAAAGAAGAACTGTAAACAATACTAGACTCGATGTGATCCACGATCATAGAAAAAGGATTTGATAATTTCATTCGAATGAAGGAAAGTTTTTTCAATCATCCGGGCAGGGAAGACAAAATTTTTATCAAACCATACAGATCGCAAGATTTTAAACGAAAGGGGTGATATTAAAAACCAAGCACCAATAACATCAAAACATGAATCTCTCCATCTCTCCGGACTTCTTACCCTATTTTAAACATTTCTCAAAGGCACCAACTCAATTTTTTTGAAAACTTGACTTGAAAAATTAGGATGACAACAAGTGGGAAGCCTTTCATATGAGTAACCATCCCTTAAGGGCATTGTCTACATTTCAAATTTTGACTTGATGGCCATCCTTTGAGGGATCGGTCCACCATTTTGATTGGTAGTTTTCCTTCGAGGAGCTGCCTAATTTTATTTTTGATAATAATTTATATTTGCAAATAGATGTCCTTGAAGGACCAGTCTATTAGTAACGTGATTTTTTTATAATATAGGCATCCAAATGATATTTCATATTTTTACGGTGGGGAAAAACCTAATAGACCCTTTCCAAGGAGGGGATAAAATGTGCATGTGAACTACACACATATGCCCCATGTCATATTTTTTATTTCTATAGGATGGATGGGTGCAATAATTTCAAGGGGTTTCCACAGAGAAAAGAACTTGTATTTATGGGAAAATGTGATGAACAAAAACATTTTAATAATGTGACGAGGTGATAGGAATGGTAGGTAACAATCATTATTAAAAATAAATTATTTAACAAGAGAGAAATGCCATAAGTGCAAAGCACTTCGAGGTTCCCTTTCAGATTCCCCATCAAGAGAAGCAAGATGATATGCTCCCAACCCATATTTATAAGTGATAACGTTTGGACCAATCCAATTGGGGAAAAATTTCCACATATACTCTATTATAATGTAGTAACATTATGATTTTTCTTAAGTATAAGATCACCAACTTTAAAATCCCATTATTTGACATGTTTGTTGTATGCTATGCTAATACGTTGTTGATAAAATTGATGATGTTTGAGGGCTGCTAGATGTTTTTCATCTAAAAAATCTAGTTGTGCTATGCGGTCTTGACGATATTATTCATCAGGGATAAAATGTTTGAGAGATACATGGAGTGACCAGATTTTAATTTCAAGAGATACAATGGATTCAAATCCATAGACAATTGAATAGGGCGTAGCACCCATAGGTGTGCGGGTACTAGTTTAATAAGCCTAAAGAGAAAATGAGATTTGGAGATGCCAGTTCCTACCTACATCATCTACTTGTTTTCATAAGGATTTTGTTAAGTGTTTTATTAGAGGCCTCGGCCTATCCATTTTCTTAAGGATAATATGGTGATGAGAAATTGAGTTTTATGTTGAATGTATCACAGAGCTTTTTAACTTCCTTTTTTGAAGGGCTTTCCATTATCTGTGACAAACTTATGTGGGATACCAAAATGGCATATGATATTTTGATGTATGAAGTTGATGATAGGTCTAGATTTTGTCAAGGTTAAAGGGATAACTTCAACCCATTTAGTAAAGTATTCAGTGTTGTGATTATGGAATGATGTTATTGGAATGATTTAGGATTGATATTTCTAATGAGGTCTAACCCCCATTGAGAAAAAGACCATAAGTGCTAAGCAGGTCATAATGCTTTACTAGGGATGTGGATGAGATTTGAATGAAGTTGACATTTAATGCACTTATTAATGTAAGAAAAAACATATTTGGTAATGGTATGCAAGTAATACCATAGTCGTACGTACAAAAAATGTTTAGCGATGACATTGCCATTGAAGTGACCACCAATGATGCCATCATGTAATTCTTCAATTTATCTTGTTGATTCATATGTTATGAGGCATCGTAATAGTACACCTTTGTCAAAAAATACATATATAAAGGATAGTACCTATGATGACAAAGTAGGTGGCGCGTTGAAGAAATGATCACTTAGCATCATGTGATAAGTCTTGGGGCACTTTACATTCTGTGATATAATCATATATATGTGTATACCATAGATTATGTGGGTTGTTCTCAATGAAATCAATATAAGGTATCTCATTTTGATGTGAAGGGTGGTCCAAGTTTTTAACAACTATATACATCTTAGTGTTTTCCTTAGACTTTTATGTTTCAAAAGGGACAATGGATCTAAGGGATGCCATAGTGTCTGTAAACTTGTTAGAAGATCATGGAATGGATTGAATGGTATAATGATCAAATGCGCCAATTATAAAGTCGACAACAACTTTATATTTTTGAAGGATTTCATTCTTACATTGGCACTCTCCTTTGAATTGACTGATGATAGGTTATGAATCCCGTAGATTTCAAAGATGTGGACACCTAGAAGAATAGTGGTAGTCAAGTCCATGATTAAGGATTCATATTCTACCATGTTGTTAGTACATTCGAAGTTAAGTTTTAATGAAAGGGGAAGTGGGATGTTCCAATGAGGTATGATAACTATTTTGGTCCCTTCTCCTTCTTGGCGTTTAGAACCATCAAAGAAGAGGGTCATTTGAACAGGGGTGAAATCAGATTCATCAATGTTGTTGATGGATTTTTATGAAATTTCTCGTGAGGGGGCTGGTTATCTAGAAGGGGTGCATTAACAAGTTGATCCACAATGGCCTAACCCTTAATAGACTTTTGAGATATGATTTCGAGGTCAAATTCAATCATGAGAATAAGCCATCAAGTTATGCGATTATTATGATAAGATTTAACGTGCATGGTTTTAAGCAGATTAAAGATGGGGATGACATATTTCTTGTGATTGAGAAGATAATGTCAAAGTTTAGAGGTGGTGAAATATAATGAACAACACCATTTTTCATATTCGATGTAGCGTGTTTCATACTTGTGGAGTGTGTAAATAATGTAATATACAACTTGTTCATGACCTTGATTATCACGGTGGGTGAGTAAAGCTCCTAGGGCATGCTCTGAAGTGGATATGTATAGATAAAATGGCTCCCCTTTACGAGGTGGAGTAAGCACCGATGGTGATAAAAGATACTATTTGATCTTGTCGAAGGATTTCTTGCAATCATAATCCCAATGAAACATTACATCATTGTGGAATAGATGGTGAAATGGTTGATAATGGTCGGAAATTTGTGTTATGAAACATATAACCGATTGTAATTTACCTTGGAGATTACGTAATTGTTTGAGATTAGATGGTGGAGGAATTTTAATCATTTACCTAACCTTTGTTGGTTCAAATTCAATGCCTCGAGATAGATATGATGAACTCTAAACATTTTCCGGCGAGAACACCAAATAACACACTATGAAGGGTTAAGGTGAAGAAAAAAATGGACGAGACATCAAGATGATCTTTTCATGATTTTTATTTTCCTAAAATGTTGTCAATGTAGTCTTCAACAATTTTTTGGATGAGATCATGGAAAATGTATGTCATAACACGTTGATACGTAGCCCCTACATTTTTAAGACCAAATGGCATGACATGATAATAGAAGGTTCCCTAAGGGGTAATGAAAGAGGTTTTATGTTTATCTTCCGGAGCAATGAGGATTTGTTTATAACCAAAAAATCCATCCATGAGAGAAAGTATTTTGTGGTGGGATGTTCGGTTGATGAGCTGATCTATGTTTGGGAGAGGGAAATCATCTTTGGAAAAGTAAGATTGAGATCCATGAAATATGTGCAAATGCTTATTTTACCTGAGGCATTGGTCATAGGGGAAATGTTCTAGAATCATTGATGATAGTCAATGGGTATGATGAAGTTAGCAGATAAGAGATGGTGCAAATCTTCCTTAACAAGGAGAGCTATACGAGGATGTATTTTATGGAGTTTCTATTTAATTGGATTAGTGTCGGGATACATGACTATGTTGTGTATGAAAATGTTAGGATTGATTCTATGCATGTCATTGTATGACTAGGAAAAGGCTTGGTGTTACTTTTTTAAAAACAAAGTGAAATCCCTTAATTCTCATGGATTTAAAGATTGGATGACCTTAACCATCCAAGGATCCTGTGGGGTTCCTAAATTAATGTTGAGTTTGGATTAGTTAAGAAGGGTGGGTGTGTCATATGGTATGGATTTACGAAGGATGTGATCTTCGATCCCATATGGGAAAGGATATCCTGGTCATCCTGACACTGGAGGATATTTATGGTAGGTGAATCTTCCTCAACCATATCTAGCCAAATAAGAGGTAATGACTTTGTGGAGTGATTGGATTGATAAGTAAGTGGCCCTAAAGATATAAAATTGATTAAAAAAGGTAGGTGGGATGGATCTAGTGTTGTTAGTGTCCATGACATCTTCAAGGTTTGTTGAGGGTGATGATTCTGGTTTGGAAATGGTTATGGATACAAAAAGTTTAGACATAGTGGCTTCGTCCATTCCAGAGGTGAATTTTTAATAACCTAAGACAATTTTCTCATAAGATTTAAGATAACACAAGATGGGTTGATCATGGGTTCCTTGTTAATAATGCCCGAGGCTAAAATATCTCTATGCGTAGTGCTGGAGATACATACGAGAGAAGCTCAAATTATCAAGAGATTTGAAGTTTAATGTAAATGCCACGGAGTGGTGTGGATTGATAGCATGAGATGGAGGATTGTCGATAGACAAGATTTGTTTTAAGATAAGTGGGACCATAAGAGATAATATCTCCTACGTTTGGGTCATGTCTAGGTTATTTTTAGGGTGACCATATGTTTTAGGTGAAGGGATGGAATTAAGCATGAGGAGATGATATTCCCCAGGCGTAAGACACTTTACAACCTCACCGAGAGAGGAATCATTTGGTAGTTTGGAAGAATGGATATATGTGCTAGTGGATGCTTTGTTAGATGGCTCAGATGCGGATTTAGGTACAAGGATGTCATTTGGGTGGTACATCACGTAGCAATCGGTGAATGTATTTAGATCGATGGGTAACGTGAGATTCTCGCCTTCATGTTCATATTTGAGACAACAATGGATGGTGGAAGGAATATAACACATGGTTCATATCCAAGGCCTTACTAATAACATATTGTCTTGAAACTATCTTTGTATAATGTATAAGAGTTTGTTAAGGGTTTTGACACCAAATTTGAGTGGAATTATGATAGTGCCTATTGTGGGTGCAATAGATTCATTGAAAGATTGTAGTAAGACTGGTGTTTGAGTCATAATGGTGGTGTGTAGCTTAAGCTAGTCAAAATTAAGGGATGATATGATGTTGATGGTGACACCACTATCAATCATGATTATCTTAATGGAAATGTCATTGATTTGAGCAGGATTATGAAGAGTGGAAGATCGTGGTCCTCTGGTCTAAGAGAGGGAATTTCAGATGGTTCGAATGATATAGCGGTGGATGCTTTAAGGGCACCTACAAATTTTGTGAAAGGGACTAGATCATTAGTTGGTATGGTGATGGATTGAAGGGATTCTAACATAGCCTATTTGTGAGAAGGTGATGTTTGAACTAGTTCATAAAGTGACATCCTGATAGGGATTGGTGTAATTGTTTAATAACAACCTTTTGTATTGTAGTGAAAGGGGGTGTTGCTGCTTGTATTGAAATTTTGGTCTTTGATGTGTTGATATGAGAAGTCAACATTTGAATAAGCAGGTTTTGACCAAGCTGACAGGTGGGATGGTTAATACATACGTTTTGTACTACACATGGATTCGTATTACACATGTTTTCTACTATGTATTATCCTTGTAAAAGGATCTCATAAATTCTAAAGTAGACAAATATTTTTGTATTGTGAGTTTTATGTTTTTGGATCTTGTGCGTTGCAACTGCCATTTTTGTAATAATGAATTAATTCTTGATAGATAAAATATTGAAGACCTTTGCCCGTGGTTTTTTAACCTGGTGACTTGCCAGGTTTTTCCACGTTAAATATGTGTATGTGTCCTGTATTTTTATTGTTGACTTTATTTCACTATGATTATATCTCTTTGCATGCAGTAATTTTCTAACAGCTGGTATCAAATCCTTGTTCATGTAAGAGGATTTTGTGAAAATAAAGAATGAAAGGAGGAACGATTACAAGATGAGGTCCAAAAATTTGACGGATCCAATTTTGTTCTATTGAAGCTAAAGGTTCAAGCTTTGTTGGTGAAGGATGGATGAAACCTAGATTTAAAAGGGGCAACATCAAAACTTGCAGCCATGAACCAAGAGGATTGGGAGGAAAAATATGCCCTAGTCAAGGCCACGATCCAGTTATCTTTGGCAGATTCAGTTTTGTTTAATGTTTTAGAGGAGAAAACCGCACATAGCTTCTATAAAAGCTTGAAAAATTGTATGAGACCAAGTCGCTGGCAAACAAGATTCTTCTACGGCAACAATTGTATAATCTAAGGATGCAGGATGGTTCCTCAGTCGTAGATCATCTAAACGAGTTCAACACACTGATTAGCAAGTTGGCTTCAGTGGAGGTGAAGATCGAAGAAGAGGATAAAGCGGCCATTTTACTGTGCTCTTTGCCTGATTCTTGGGATCAATTTTTCATGGCGCTTAGTAACTCAACACCGCAGGTACACTATCCTTTGAAGATGTGGTAGCCGTAGTGATTTCTGAAGAGTCCAGTGGAAGAAATCTCAAGGATCTTATTCCAGTGATGCCTTGGTTGCAAGGGGCAGACCTACGAAAAAGGGAAATCTGAGCGTGGACAGTCCAGATCAAAATCCAAGGGGTGGAAAAGAGTTAAGTGTTGGAACTGTGGTAAAACGGGTCATGTTAAAAAGGATTGCCGGGTTAAGGTAAACAAGGAGAATACAAGCCCACACCCATCAGAGGAAAATACAGCTAAGGTCAAAACACCGTTAGAAGATGGAGAAGTACTATTAGCAAATAACATATTAAATCGGGATCCTCATTCCACATGAATCCTCATAGGGAATTGTTTTCTTCTTATCGAAATGTGATGGAGGTGTGGTGTATATAGGAAATGATGATCGTGTAAGGATATTGGAGTAGGAGAAGTCAAAATCATAATTTTTGATGGAGTAATAAGAACTGCTCAAAATGTAAGACATGTGCCGAGGATTGAAGAAAAAACTTTTTCGCTTGGAGTATTTGATGAGCTGGGTTTCAGTTTAATGGAGAAAAAGGTAACTTGAAATTTAAAAAGGGAGCATTGGTGGTGTTAAAAGGAGAGATGATGGGAAATATCTATAGGCTGATTGGAGATACATGTACTGGAGAGGCTACAGTGGCATATGATGCAGGATCAACGTCTATGACTACCTGGCATCGTAGGTTAGGCCATATGAAGGAGCGTGGACTCAAGGTAATACTTGATAGGAACCTTCTCCCAGGTGCAAAATCTTTAAATCTTAATTTTTGTGAGCATTGTCTATATGGTAAACAACATAGGCTGCGTTTCTCTAAAAGCACTACTAAGAGTAAGGAACCCCTAGAATTAATCCATTGAGATACTTGGAAAGAACCTATTACATCTTTAAGAGGTTAATCATATTTTGTTTCTTTTATAGATGATTGTTCCCGTAAGGTGTGGATTTACCTTAAAAATGAAGTCTAAGGTTTTTTCTTGTTTTAAAAATTTTAAAGCCTTGGTAGAAAATCAGAAAAATAAAACTATAAAATGTCTTAGAACAGATAACGGGGGGGAATTTTGTTCAAAGGAATTTAACAACTTTTGTAGTGAGCATGGCATAGCAAGGCGCTTTAAGGTCCCTAGAACACCACAACGTAGAATGGTGTTGCAGAAAGGATGAACCATATGATTATGGAACGTGTTAGATGCATGTTGAGCACTACTGGTCTAGATCAGAAATTTTGGGGTGAAGTTGTCAGCACAACTTGCTACTTGATTAACAGGTCACCTACTACAGCTCTTGATCTTAAAATTCCTGAAGAGGTATGAACAAGAAAACCCGTTGATTATTCCTACCTACGTGTTTTTGGTTCTGATGTTTTTGTACACATTCCAAAGGAGAAAAGAAGTAAACTGGAAGTAAGGTCCATGAAGTGTATTTTTCTTGGCTATGTAGAAGGAACGGTGGGGTACAAGTTGTGGGATGCTATTGCTCGCAAATTAGTAATTAGCCAAGACGTGAAAATTTAAGGAAGATTCAATGCAAGGATGTAAAGAATAGTCAAGTTCTGAGACTGTTCCAGTAGAGGTGGAAACATTTGATGTTGAGAGAGAGGTGCAGGATGAAAATCAGCCACCTGTAAATGAAAACCAGCAGGAGAATATTCAAAATCAGGAAAATGAAGAAGATGAACAACAACTAGATGAGCCACAGGGTGATACATCTCATTTTGTGCGAAGGTCCACAAGGGTTACAAAACCACCGGAAAGGTACTCTCCTTCATGTAGTTCAGTTTTTGCATTAGTTACTGATGTTGGTGAGCCTAGCTCATTTCAGGAGGCATGTGAAGCTGAAGATGCCAGCAAATGGAGAGCTTCCATGAAGGAAGAAATGGAAGCTCTACACAAGAATAAGATGTGGGAGCTTGTACCATTTCCTATGGGGCGAAAGCTATAGGTAACAAGTGGGTCTTCAAAATGAAAAGGGATATTAATGACAATATAGAGCGATATAAAGCTCGATTGGTGGCCAAAGGGTATGCACAGAAATCTGGAATTGATTTTGATGAATTTTTTCACCTGTAGTGAGGCTAAGTACCATTAGAGTAATTTTGGCTCTTGTTACTAGTCTAGACTTAGAATTGGAACAGTTAGATGTTAAAACAACCTTCTTGCATGGTGATCTTTCTAAATAAATATATATGAAACAACCGGAAGGTTTTGAGTAGAAAGAAAAGGAGAATCTTGTTTGAAGGTTTCTAAAATTGTTGTATGGTTTAAATCGCAGATGCTAAGGTGTTGGTATAAATGGGTTGATTCCTTCATGATGAGTTTAGGATTTAGTAGATGTGAGGTGACCATTGGGCCTATTTTCGGGGTATGAATATGGAAACTTCATAATATTACTTTTATATATTGATGATATGTGTGTAGTAGGTCCTAACATGCACAAGATCAACAGGTTAAAAGCTTAGTTGGCTAGGGAGTTTGAAGTGAAGGACTTAGGGAGTGCAAACCAGATTCTTGGAATGAGGATACATAGAGATAGACATGACAGGAAGCTCTGGCTGTAACAACAGACATTTGTGGAAAAGGTTTTGCAACGCTTCATTATGAAGAATGCATAGCCAGTAAGTACCCCATTTCTTGTTCATTTGAGGTTGTCTTCTGATCAGTGCTCTAGTAAAGAAGCAGAGAAGACACATATGTCTCATGTACCATACTCATCAACAGTTGGAATTCTTATGTTTTCCATGGTGTGCACAAGACCCGACATTGCACAAGTAGTGGGAGTTGTCAGTTGATTCATGGTGAATCCTAGTAGTGATCATTGGATATTGGTGAAGTGGATTCTCAGATATTTGAGAGGTACTTCTGATGCTGCTATTTGTTTCAGTGGGAGTAGTCTCCAGGTAAGTGGTTTTGTGGATTCTAATTTTGGTGGAGATAGAGATAAAAGAAAGTCCACTACAGGTTATGTGTTTACCTTAGTAGGTAGTGTAGTTAGTTAGTTGGTCTCAAAGCTTCGGACAATGGTAGAATTGTCCACTACTTGAAGCTGAATATATGACAGATACACAGGCTTGCAGGGAGGGAATTTGGGTTCGTAGGTTATTGGGTGAATTGCAAGTTAAGCATGTCAAAATGGTGTTACATTATAATAGATAGAGTGCTTTGCACTTAGCACGGAATCCAACATACAATGCCAAAACTAAACACATTGATATACAATATCATTTTGTTCATGATGTGGTGGAGAAAGGTCGAATCTCATTGACCAAAATAGACACAGATATAAATCCAATAGATATGTTAACAAAACCCATTGGGAGAGAGAATTTTATTTGGTGCATAACTTCTCTTAGCTTGCACATTATGTGATAGAAAACATGTGGCAAAAGTATTTTTAGAGATGAATAATTCACAGGAATGAAATGCGAGTTCAAGTGGGAGATTGTTGATATGTGAAGTCAAATTTTAAATAAGCATGTTTTGACAAAGTTAGCATGTGGGACGGTTAGTGCATGCATTTTGTACTACACGTGGATTTGTACTACACATGTTTTGTACTATGTACTATCCTTAAAAGGATATCACGAATTGTAAAGTAGAAAACCATTTTACGTATTGTGATTTTATGCTTTTAGATCTTGTGCGTTGTAACTTCCATTGTTGTAACAATGGATCAAATCTGATAAATAAAATACGAATACCTTTGCTTGTGGTTTTTAACTTTGGTGACTTGCCGAGTTTTTCCACGTTAAATCCGTGTATGTGTCCCGTGTATATCTTTATTGTTTATTTTCTTTCATTGTGATTATATCTCTTTACATGAAGTAATTTTCGACATGATGATGGTTTTTGGCTAGATTCCTCAAGAGCTAAGTAAATAAATACCGTATGTTTATCGATGGTGTTGATAATTCTGGGGCGGGGTATAACAATGAAGTCTTTACCTTTCTTGGACTCAGATGGCTATTTGTCATAATTTTTCTAATGAGTAGTGATGTGCACAACACCAAATCGATGATCGATGCTTTAGGGATGGATTTTGATGATGACAGTGTTGATGTTAGTGTTGTGTTTTCTTGAGAAGGAAGGAAAAGGAAACTACTAATTTCCTAAATTTTTAGATGAAAGGATCTATATTATTATATGGAATGCCCTCATGCTCTAGTAATCATAAAAATATTGAATTCGTACCAAGAAAGTTTCCATCCGTGATGATCGGATAGCTTATGAGGAAGTAGTGTAAGTAGTGGCCACTAAAAGAGGTCATCTAAGATAGTGACATAACTGTCCTTAGGTGTAGAAGTAGATGGGGAGAATGTCACATCTATACTTCTCTCAAGAGGAGGTAATACGAGTTTCTTGGTCACATGTTGTTTATTTGTTGGTCGTGGAGGATTTTTAGGCATTGTTGTGGATAGAGGATGAGGATCTTGTACGAGTACAATTACTGTTGGTGATGATAATTAGACTACGTGATATGCAAGGTGTTGGTGCTCGATTTTAACCTCACCCTTTTCATTTTATTTTGATTATTTAGAAGCATTTTGTTCTGTGATTTTTTTGATATTTTTAAAGGTTCTCAAGGATCTAGTATAATCAACTTTATCTTGCTTAACTTCCCACCAAAAAATTCTCAAATGATGAATCCTACATGAACTACCCTGTTTGTACTGTGTATCCAAAAATGAACAAATTCCATTGCCAAAATATGTAGAAACAATCAGAGTTTCAATTATTGTCTTTAGTAACCTGAACCTTGTCCAGAAAATATCTCCATTCTCTAGGGTGACAACTCGTGAGAGTTAGATTGTGTTGTATTGATCATATTTTCTCAAGGTTTTTCTGAGAAATGTGCAAAGAAGGATCTATTTATATCCTTCACCAATATAGGTTACAAAATGGGTCCTCTCACCCTGGTTGAAGGCACAACCTAAAGTAGTGAGGATAGATCAAACCCTTAATATGGTGCTATCCATTTCTCCAATGTCTGAGTGACAAAGAGTTAACCGAATCCCATCCCCATCTACTAAAAAAATTATACCATGATTTTTATGTCTCTAAGCATCCATCTGGATCCGTGATGCTTTCGGTACCCAAGGAGAATCAATTTGGGTACCACCACAAAGCACCGTGTATGGATGATTGTGGGTGTGGATAGTTGGATTATGTAAAAGGTGCACAATATGGACTTAGTGTAGGGGTTTGGTTGGGGGATTTCAATCCTTTAATAATAGGGTGATTAATAGATATAAGGGATTGAGGTCCATGTAAAGGAATCTAATATGGAAAAACATATTGAGGAATTTTAAAAACCTAAACAACACCCTGTTTATGAGGTGCCTTTGTGGTTTTGGATGAACTAGGTGTGGTTGATGAGGATGCAATAGAAGGGTCTAATTTCCCTAAGGTAGCGGGTGTTTTGGGTTGTTTTTCAGATGTGGTTTTGGGTGTAGTAGAGGATGTGGGTATGGATTCGGTAGTGGCATGTGATGAGGGTGTAGGAATAGTTTTAGTAACATTTTCAACAGGTGAGAGCTCAATGGATTTGGATTTTGGTGTTGATTTTTATTTGGAATGTGACAAGGTAGATTGAGGGATAAGTTCTATCTTTGTTATTATATTAATAGTGTGGAAAAAGTTTACTTGTGGTTGTTATGAAGATGAAGGATAATTTGGAAAAGTTTGTTTAAATATGTCAAGATTTTGATTCGGGGTGTGTTTGGATTTTCTAAGTGGAGCTCCCTTTGTCAATCGAGATCTTGAAGTACGTTGCATAAACTGCAACACTTTTCGATGTCATGTCCATTGATCCTATGTTATTTGCAATAATCGTTATCTCGATACCAAATGGGTTTAGAAACTGATATGTCAATGGGTCAAATAGGTGGGAGAGATATCATATTGGCGGTGAGTAGTTTGTCAAAACTGCACTATAAGTCTCTCCTATAGGTGTATAGCTATGTTTTCGATGAAGAATCTCGGTAGTGTGTTTTTATTTGGAAGTGGATTTAACCACATCAGCATTAACGGATGTCTTAGACTTATCAGAGGTGGATGTTGATTTATATGGGAATTCAACTTTTGGTTTCTTAGGACGGAGTTTAACCCAACCATCTTCTAGGGCTAACAATTCAAATTTACCAGCCATAGTGAAGGATTCATTAAAGGTTTGAAATGATTGGATTTGTAATGTGGATGAAATATGTTTAGTGCATGCACAACAAAATACTTCAATTAATTTTATTTGTGGTAATGAAAAGGATAGTTGATTGACTACACCTCTCTAACGGGTGACGAAATCAACAATAGATTCATCTTCAAATTGTTTGATGGCATATAGGTCATTGATAGTGACTTTGCGGGCTATGTTTATGGAAAAGTGTTCTAATAATAGATGGGCACATTGTGTAAAGGAGAATAGGGAATGTTGCGTAATGTTGTTGTACTAATCTAGGCGGGACCAACGAGGGACCTAGGAAAGGTCCTCAACATCGTGTCTTGATCATGAGTTATTAGATAGTAGGAATGACAAAAGGAACAAATGTGTTGTTGGGGATCCTCTTTGTTGTAGACTTGATGAGCTTTAGGATTTCCCAGTAAGGTTGATATGGTTTATATGGTACTGAAGGGTGAATGGGATCATTACAAATTTTAGAGTAGGAAAACACATTATTGGAAAAGGATGAAGTGGCTTCGAGATTGGATATGTGGTTCAAAAGAGATTGGAGAGGATCAAGTTAAGCTTGTTGTTTTGAGGATGTACCAGGATGGAATAAGGATCATTGGGTTGCAACTATGTCTCGAGATTGTTGAGGAATGTTTTCCTAATAGGGAACGTTTTTTTGAGAGCATTCTATTGGTAAGGGAAATTCTTTTGGTAGGGGATATTCTGTTGTGAGGTGTTATACTATGGAATGTTTGGTTGAGACATGTATTGTTGAGGTGCATTGTATGGAGGGATGTTTTGTTGTGGTACATTCTATTGATAAGGAGTATTTTGTTGAGGGAAACTTTAATGATAAGGGATGTTCTATTGTGGGATGTTTTGTTGGGGAAGAAAACCTTATTGGGAGGCTATAGGTTTTGATGCTTGTATGTATTGGTATTGTAGGGGAATTTATGTGTGAGTGAGTGGTTTGGAATATGTGAGTGGCTAATGGAAGGAGAAAGGAGAGGCTACGAGAGGATAGTGTTTGGTGTGGTATGTTTTGGTACGAGATAATGTGTTGTGGGATATTTTGAAAAGGTTCAGATTGTGGCATGGATATTAACGGTTGTGATGGTTATGACGTGCTTTATGAAATAGGGTGAGTGATAGCGATAACAATAGTTTTGACAAGTGGTGTGGTTGTAGGGATGGACATGGTGATGTTTTGAATAGGACTAGTAACATGTTGGGAGGATATAATAGTAGAAAAGGCCACAAAACTTAGTGGAGGTTTTTGTACCTTTGAAGAAGACAAAATAATAGACATGAAAGCATCAAGTACTTCTGTAGAAGGAATTGGTGAAGATGTTGACTATTGAATAGATGTTCTTCATGATGAAATCATGTGAAGATCATAACAACGATCAAGAGACCTTAGATACCTCGGGTTGGTTGATAGATAGTTTTTAATTTGATGCTTCAAAGGGGTTAGTAGGGTGATGAGATATCTCGGGTTGACTATTATTTGGTGTTTCAAAATGACTTGAGGTGTATGGGAACAACTTTGCTGGATGACCAGTCTTGATTTTGATCAATGAGATGTGCAATGGTAGATGAATGATTACAAGTATAAAAATGGGTTGAGTTGTCAATGGTTACATCCCAACATTTGTAGCTACTAGATATACATTGAGGGAAATGGGGTTTAAATATAGAATTTTTTTAAAGATAGGGTATCCCTTATTATAGAAAGGAGGTTCGGATATTTTTGGTTGAGGACTAGGAGAAGAGAAGTTCCTGTTTCTTGAGGTATTAGAACATGATATTGATTTGGGGAATGAAAGATTTTTATCCCATTTCTTCGTTATAGTTGGCCCTTGATTCATTCCAAGTCTTTTGGGTGTCAAAAAGGGATTGTATATAACTATTTTATAATATGGGAGTTGTGTTGGTGTGGAAAGTGATGTAGGAAACGATGTAGAGTAGAATGACACATGTTGTTGAAACGTAGGTAGTGGAATGGACATGTTTTCATGAGTTTGGTTACAAGCTTGATGTCTAAATACGTACCATGGAAAAAAACACAAAAAAACATTAAAAAATGATGATCAAATAATCAAGGTTGATTTAAAAACAACAAACTAATGCAAGCAAGACGTTGTTTTGTGTTAATTTTGATTAATTATGAAAAAGTGAAATGTGTAAGATGGTTAACTAGGGTCCTAGGAAATGGCAGTCTATGACTTGTTCACGGGGGGTTCACCTAGTAAAACTATGGTATAACACGTGTGTTTGGAGGGTATTAAAGAATACCCTTGATTTTAATTTTTACCTCTACTTATTTAATTGATAATACCCCCTCCCGTTATATTATTAAAATGAAAATACCCCCTATTTTTTCCATGTACCTCACTTACCCATTTTTCCATTACAATTTTATTTACCCCTTTTTATGTCTACCTGTATATGTCAAATATAATATATATCATGTTTCTCACTCACATATTAGTTTTATAATACATCTTTTCTATAGAAAGTGGGTTTGAAGACATTCAAGACCTATTACCAATTACCTTAATGCTATTATTTAATAATTTATCATTTTTCAAGTAATTAAGATGGTGAAACAATATTATTTAAGATGAAAATAATAATCAATCTTAGTTACTGACAAAATCTGATGTTCCCTTTGCATCTCAATATTTCCTAGTTAATAATCTTCTAATTGAGATTTCCCTAGTCAATAAGAGACTATAATTTAATTTTGTGACCACTACTCTTGTACTTTTTGAGTCTTTCAAATAGACAATGGTAGATAAATTGGGAAGATTATCAAGTATAATTGCTTAGATAAGTCTATTTTTATATTAGCACTTATCAATTATTAGTCATGGACTCTTTATTATTATGTCTAGTATAAATACCCAATTTAAAAAAAAAAAAAACTCATTTACATATAAAATAAAATAATTTCAATGGATGTAAACTCATTTACACAAAGCATTGAATTTAATTTAATACATGAAATTAGAATGAATGAGGATAATGCCAAGTCATTGATTCAAAGTCATTGTTGAATTCATAATAAAATAAAACCTCAAATGAGATATATTACATGCAATAAAACTAACTAAATTGAAATATGGCTTAGCAGAAGTAAGGGAGCAGTTAAAATAAATCAAGTTCCATGAAGAATTAATCCATTGCCATAAACAAAATGAACTGGTTCATATCATCACAAGTTGACGTAACATGCCCAAAAAAGGAATATTGAGATTCCAAAAAATAAGCCTAATGTTCTTTTCATTAGTTCAAAATATTTACAAATTCATAAAATTAGATAAATAAATGATTTCTCAATAACTCGAATCAATATTAGTTCACAAAAACTATCACTATTGAGTATGAATTTCCATCTATTACCTCTAAGAATCATTTTAACATGGAATCTTTATTTGGTACTGATGTTAGTTTCAAATAAAGCAAACTCAATAACTAATATAAATTAAACAAATTTTTTGAAGTAAACAATTAAAGGCTGGATGATAATTACAAAAACCTTACTTGATTGATCAAACCGTGATTCTAACAGTTAGGGTGGTTGCGAGCTTCTTTCTCGGTTGAATCATCGAGATTGTTTAGCTTTGTTTTCATGGCTATACCTGAAACATTTAAATTGAATAACAAGAAACTTTCAAAATTCATGAAAATAAAATGAATAACAATAAACTTTCAAGGGAAAACAACATATAAAGTAGCTAAATTGCCAATTGTGCAATTGAACTCAAGAGCAAAAGCTCACACAATAGCATGTAGGAAATAACTCTTGATTCAAATCACACCTCAACCTACCTCTCGTTTCCTTACTTCACAAGTAATCCTCAAGTGATTTATCGATTAAATGATCTTAGATTTGTTTTTGATGTTTTTTCATATTTGCATACAAGATTATCTCCTTTTTCTTTGGAAGGGATTGCTCCACCTCTTCCTTCAATCTTATGAGAAGAAATGGCCGAAGGATCAAGTGAAGCTTTGAAATCATCTGAAAAAACTATTCTTATTAATCTCGTCCCAAATACGAAAAAAAACATCAAATTAACTACTTTAATTTTGAAGCAAGCATACATGAACTCTGCTTTTCTCCTCCTCTTCTTCCTACCCTATCCCATTGCTCTGCCTCCCACCAAAATTAAACCTTAAAAGTATAATATAGTCTCATTAGAATGAAGTAAATGGGCCTCTTAGATAAGGTCTTGAGTTTTACCATATTAAAGCCATAGCACAATGACTACAAGGACTAAAAATGGCACTGCTCACTAGATATTTTTAGATTTAAATAAAAGAATCATAGGTTACCCTCTTGATAAAGAATAGAGAGAATGGAACAGTCCCAAAATATTAGAATATCATCGATAACTAGATATGTGAGTGCCATCTAAATTTCTTATGAATACCAGTCAATCACATTGATCTATTCACTACAATGTCAAAGCAAAAAAAAATGGCAATATAGGTCTTAGTTCATATCTACTATTGGATCTAATTAACTAGCTCAAACATCTTAAATATATCAATATGATATATGCCAATATGTATCTTGGATTTTCCGCATAGTTTCACCCACTCACGGGTTATAAACTCATTAATCACTCCACCTCCACAAATTTCCCTACGAATGACAAATGGTCCGAATCTAGTTGCACCACTGCGTTGGGCTTAAAAACATCTTTTAGGGGAAAAAATGAAGTCCAAATTTGCTATGTACCTTGGGATATGATAATATAATATATATGGGTTGATGGAGATGCCAACATGTGGCACACATCCCCTTAGTTATATGTATGGGTTCACATGGGATATGATAATATAATGTATATGGGTTGATGGAGATGCCGACATGTGGCACACATCCCCTTAGTTAGTTATATGGGCTCACATAGGAATTAATTATATTGGGTAATGGGTCGGCCTACATTGGGATTAGGTGTTACCCATCCTATTTAAAGGATGTGAGTATCATTATGAGAGGGTAATGGATGTATGAGTTGAGTCTTCTACTTGGTAGAGGTATATTGGAGGTGTCCCCCTCGAAGTGGATTCCCATCTTGGGAGATTGTGGAGTTACTCCTTCCTTAAGGAGCATTGTATGGTGTTGCCCTACCTTAAGGGTATTATTCTACATATATTGATTATTTGGGCATCTTGGCCCCCCATATCTCTTGTGTTTTATTATCTTCTACAATTTATTGATTTATTATATGCAAAGTTCTTATCAAGTGGTATCAAAGCATCGATTTCGGCAACAAAAAACAATTGGGTCTAAACCCTAATTTTATTGATTTGGCTATATTTTGGAAATGGCTATGAATATTTTCTCAAATTTTTTACCACAGTTGCGAAATGGTTTTATAAATATATAGTCCAAATTTCAGAAATGTTTGAAGTGTTTTATGGAAGTTATTGCATTTTTAGGGTTTCACCTAAATTTGCTTTACAGGATGCCGGTTTTGGAAATAAATTTCTAAATTTTTACCATAATTTAAAATACTCTTCAGAAATCTATGGTAAAAATTTCAGAATTTTGGATCTATTTTGTCAAAGTTATTACAGTTTTATGTTTTTTCAATATTTTACTCCTTAGGCCGCAATTTGAGGAATTTTTCTGAATTTCTTACATTTTCAGAAACCTCTCAAAAATTAAATTGGGGTTTGTGTTCTGTGATTTCTGATTTTTGGCCGAATTTTAGCCAAAAGGGTTAGAACAAGTTTTGATCAAAAGGGTCTATTCCTAAAACCCTAGTTTTGTGGATCATGGGGATGGTAACTTTTTTTGGAGATAGCAGGATTGATGCTAGAGAATGGTGGAACAAATTTAGGCATAAATTCTCTGAACCATCAGATATTTGGTTCTTCAAATTGTGGATTAGTGGCTCTGCACAGATTTGGTTTTCTGAGTTAGAAAAGGAAAAGTCTAATTGGTCCTTGGAGGAACTGGAACAAGTTTTCATGGATAGATGGGAAACAAAAGAAGAATTTAATGATAATAGTGAGGAAGAGGAAATAGCAGAAGAAGAAGAAGAAAATGTTGATGATGAAGTTGTTACACATGATAGTGCATCTCCAAAGAAGGAAGCTTCAATATTTCAGTTTGAAGGGTGTATTCAAAGGAAAAATGTAATTGTTTCCATAAACCCTAGCAACAAATATAACTTCATCAATATGGATGTAGCTCAAAATCTACATGTGCAAACAAAGCATATCAAGGAATCTCAAATGGATGGTAAGCATATTCAAGTTTTTGAAGATTTAAAGATTTCTATGGATAAATATGTTTTACATTCAGATTTTTATGCTTTAGATATGGATGGTATGGATATTGTTCTTGGATATCCTTGGTTAGAGACATTGGGAATAGTTAATATTAATGTGTAAAATAAATTCATGAAATTATGGTACAAGAGAAAGAAAATTACATTGCAAGATATCACACTTAGCAAGGAAAAAAGTAATGTAAAATTGGATCATGAAGATGAATTTGAAGATGGTGAAGAAGGGAATAAGGATGAATCAGAAGGAGAGGATGAAGAACATGATGAAAAAGTAAAAAATAGTTTCTCTACTCAAGAGAAAAAAGAAATAGCAAACAAGTTGGAAGAGGAAAAGAAAGTGGAGGAAAAGATTGATAAGGTTGAGCATACTAAGGTTGCACCATATAGACACCCACATCATCATGAGAGGAAAAAATCATGGAGACATGCTAGGACACACAAGGGCAGCAATCTATATGGATATACAGGGAATTGGAGGAGTAATAATTTTGGCTATACATGGAATCAATGGAACAATAATTATATGACATGGAATCACATGAATAATAATTATGGATATACATGGATGCCGAGGAGGAACACATATGGACTAGGATGGAATCAGATGAGCACAAGGGAATATGGAATCAGGTTTGGAGTAGCATCACCCCCTAGGATTTCATATGGGTGGTTGGATGATCGAGCATGGCGACAAGTGTGCAATAATTTAAAGCGCACTCATTATATGGCTTCTTCTTATGTTTCGGGACGAAACATGTCAAAGAGGGAGGCAATGCTATGTACCTTGGGATATGATAATATAATATATATGGGTTGATGGAGATGCCGACATGTGGCACACATCCCCTTAGTTATATGTATGGGTTCACATGGGATATGATAATATAATGTATATGGGTTGATGGAGATGCCAACATGTGGCACACATCCCCTTAGTTAGTTATATGGGCTCACATAGGAATTAATTATATTGGGTAATGGGTCAACCTACATTGGGATTAGGTGTTACCCATCCTATTTAAAGGATGTGAGTATCATTATGAGAGGGTCATGGATGTATGAGTTGAGTCTTCTACTTGGTAGAGGTATATTGGAGGTGTCCCCCTCGAAGTGGATTCCCATCTTGGGAGATTGTGGAGTTACTCCTTCCTTAAGGAGCATTGTATGGTGTTGCCCTACCTTAAGGGTATTATTCTACATATATTGATTATTTGGGCATCTTGGCCCCCATATCTCTTGTGTTTTATTATCTTCTGCAATTTATTGATTTATTATATGCAAAGTTCTTATGAAAATTCCACAATATGCCCAAGATATCACAGGAATTCAATCACCTCCTTCAAGCAAGAAGAAAAACTACCCAATAATGATAATGTCAAATTTAAAGACAACCACTTTTATGAACACTCATAAACAGACACTCCAACCCCAGGCTACCATTATAGGTTACTCCTCTCAAAGATAATTATTGACTAGCCAAAGGTGCTTGGTAGCCAAAATACTCTACACTCACCATTCTTGATGATTAGACTATTTACATGTATGTAGCTTAGAATAAATGGTGATCCAACAAAAAAACAACACAAAATACAATAAGAAAATCAAAACAATATTTCTCGTTCAATCTTGAGGATGGACCGCAAAGTGTTGGTCTTATACATGATTTTCTAAATCCATATATACAATTGTTCCCAAAACTTTATTGTTAACTAAAAACATGTCTTTTGAGCAAGATGACATGAGGCTGTATTGGAAGACGATACCAATAAGGAACCTTTTGTCACTGAGAAACTTCTTAAAGAATGAGCATAACCCAATATTAGAAAAATGACCCATGATTATCTATGATGCATTAAAAGCTGAAGAACAATGTGATACTCTTAAGATATGCCCCAGATGCAGCCTCGGTACACCTGTATGATTGTATCTAAATATAGCACAAGTAGAGTTAGGAGAGATTGAACATGTCCCAGATGCAGCTGGTTTGTACAACTATATAGAAGTTTCAAATCTGGCAAGATTTAAGCACACACCCAAGTTTAAGTTTATGAAGCTTCTACAAAACAAAGAATGACCAAAAGCTTCATTCCAAAGTGATCAACCATGAATAATTTTTATCTTAGCAGCATGAATGGACTCTTATTGTCTTTTGGAATATTGTTAACATTGAGAAAGTCTTTATTGGAAATAGTAGTGCAAGCGATCACCCTTCGACTGGTGCAATCGAATGAAGATAACATCGGATACAACAATATGTTTGGCCTTTCTGCATAATTTAGGTTTGGTATGAATATGAATATAATGCAAATTCTGAGATAAGTATGTGCAAATAAGCACCTACAGTTTCATCATTGAATCCACCATATAAGATAAGTTAGAAACATATAGAATCTTGCTATAACAAAGAAATAAAAGATATACACACATCAAATCGGAGATCGACTTCTATTTTGAACTATGAAATAGTTTTGAGAGTCATCCCCCACACACAAAAACACATTATCCTCTACAAATATTCATATATCATTACAAAAATCCCTTCTTCCACGAGGTATACCTCTCTCCCCCTTCATCCTTCACTTCCTTGGAGGATAATTGATTGCTCCATTTGAATTCTTCCTTCTTTTAACTTCTTTTTTTCTCTCAACCCTAACTAACTTGACTCACGGCATCCAGATATGGCTATTCATAAGATTATAGTCCTATCTAAATATTACCTTCACTTAAAACTGTGACACATAATTATTCATTCTCTTTGTTTTGAGTCAGCTTCATGCTAAGATTTCTGCCTTACTCTTCCAAGGAAGCCATTAAAAATATCTTCACAGTTTTGTATTCATCCATTTTTCTCAGTCCTAACTAGTTACCTTAAATCAGAGCCTCCACTCATTTCAAGCATTCATATTCTTCTAAAATGGGATAAATGTCCTCTCTATGTGCACAAGCATGTTCCCTAACCAATCACAGTTATGTCACAAGTTCATATTCAATCTCTAACTCCCTTATTCACATATTATTCGAACTGTACCAAGAAGAGTTCACACCTTACCTTCCTAAGGCCATCTCAGTCTTATCTGGACTATGAAAATCCATGCCATCAAAATAGAGTATGAATATAATGCAAATTCTGAGATAAGTATGTGCAAATAAGCACCTACAGTTTCATCATTGAATCCACCATATAAGATAAGTTAGAAACATATAGACTCTTGCTATAACAAGAGAAATAAACGATATACATACATCAAATCAGTGATATAAGATATAAGAGAAGTTAGAAACATCCATCTTACCAACCCAAGCCATAGGCTTAATACTACCATTCACCCTCAATCAAACTTGCCAACAGGTATATTCTCCGTCAACCTTTCATTTATACGACTCCTACTCTTCTTCCAGGCATGTTTGCAGTTCCCTCTCTTATTTCTTGCACAAGGGTTCTCCCATACGTCGTATTATCAAATCAGTCTTCTTTGGTTTTGAGGAACACAACAATCTTATTATTCATTATCGCATTGATCTATTCGTTCTTTATTTCATATGCCTCAAGGTTTCCTTTAGTCTGTCCATTAACCATCAATGGATTTCTCGAAGGAGAATGGTACTTCTGATTTCTGATTTTCCTGTTACGTATTTGAGAATGAAGCCATAATTGGTATGCTCCAGAGGTAAAGAACACTGTTATGAATTGGATTTGAAACCAATAATAAATAAACAACTATAAAAAAACCTGACAATTGTTTTTCTTTAAAATCTAAAGATTTGTAAAAACAAATCTGCAATGTTTGGACGACAAAGATAACCTAAAACTTACGAAAAAGACCATATAGCCTATAGTTATACTGTATTTCAACTATTATTTCAGAGACTAAAAAGTAAAAGATTTCCTAAGAAGGTGTGGTACCAACTCAAGCCCCATCCAAGACGAGTATGCGTGCTGCACTTGGGCATGAACAGTTGTTCAGAACTTTCCAGCCCAATAAAGGCATTCAGTGGAGGATTTAATACCTATTATAACTCCAACAACCTTCATGGCCTTAATATAAGTGACTTCGGATTCATTTTACCACCTGTAAGATCAAATTATTGTCGGTAACATTTTCTTAAAAATGATTGCATAACTGATGAGAAATTGACTACATAAGTGACGACTGCATTACATATAAGTGATGGGTGTAATAATTGATGAGTAACTCATCAGGACATAAGTAATATATTCTTGGGTTACTGATTTATCCCTGCACAACTGATGATTAATGGGTCTGATAATTGATGAGTAACTGCATCAGGTCATAAGTAATTTATTCCTGTATAAAACTGATTTACTGCTACATGCTTGGAATATTCCAGCATAGCTAATATATTGCTGCATGACTGATTAATTTCTGCATATCTGATTAGTTTCTACACCTCTATATAGAAGTACCAACGCAAAAGACAAGGGTTCTTAGGCAATGGAAATGACTGCATAAGAATTGTTGGAATACACCATTAGCGAAATCAGAAGTGTTCGGTGTAATAAATCCATTATTGGATCGATCTCCTTCGTAGCAGTTCAACTTATAATTAAATGAACAGATGATAAAGTCGTCACCTGAGCCATTGGCACCGACGAGGATTTTCCTTGATCCTTTGGGAAGACGCAGACTAAAATTAGAGATGAACGGCAGCTGAGCTTCACCTTGATAAGAAAAATGCAATCCACTAGACCAACTAGACTAAAATTAGAGATGAACGGCTAGTGGAAGAGTAAGTTCCAAATGAAATCAAATGAAAGATTTTAATGACGTCCACAGGACTAAAGTCGCAGCCTTAAGATATTTTCATATTTTTTGGATTTACTTGTAGGAAAATAATGTCTTGTATTGCTTCTAAAAAGCAGTCTCCATCTTACTTGAGTATGTTGACAAGTCTTGGCTTTGCTGCCTGTTTATTTCGTAAATAAAATTATGTATTCCTCTTCATCATTTTGTTTAGTTCTTTCTTCCTTTATGTGATTAAAGATCATTCTTAATTCTGTAGCAATTTCTGAGAGCCTTCACTTATATTACATGTTCCTCAGACTTGTCAATGGTCCTCTCAAGTGAACAATGGTTTTCAAATTTCTTCTCTGTACCTTAACAGGTTTAAGGGAAATGGAAGGGGGATCTAGGTGTTGTCATCTACTTTGATCTCATATATATCCCCTTCTCATCATGAACGGATCTTTTCCTTACATTTTATGTTTTTTGATTCAATATCCATCTTTTTTCTGATATATTGGTTCAAGTTACAATGACTTCATACATAATGTTTTTAATCCTTCATGTTGATATATTTGGTCAACTACTCTTGCATTTGGGTTGGTCACTACGAAACCTTCACCTACATTGTGTTTTCCCGTGCCTAAACTATCATTTCTATTATTTCTTGCTTTGATATCAACACCTGATATGTCAAGGAATTATGGCTTTCAAATTAATTGTGTAAGTTGATTGAAAGGATCAACAATTTGAACCACATTTTGAGGTTCATCTTTAGAATGATTAATTGATACGAAAGTAGAAATGGGTTCCTTATATAATTAAACCAAATTAATTTATAACAACTTGTATGGATCAAAAATCATCCGTACCACTAATAAGTAATGTCGCTATCCAATATTAAATGAATAAAAGATATGTTATTATTCTTGCCTAAAATTATTAATGAAATCAACTAGGAGGCTTGAGTAGATGAATGGTGGGTCTCCATGTGTTGGTAAGGTCAAGTTCATCATCTCGATTTATATTGTTTGGATACTTGCTAATCTCGATAGCATTTATACCTTTCTTTACATTTATTATTCCTTCCTTTCTAAAATTATAGCCTTTTTCATACATATGAGCGTTACGCTAGACCTGAGATTTTAATGCAATCTCAGTGGATATCAGAAGAGTGCTCCTTGAACCATTGTTGAAATGGTCTACTTGTTATCCTAATATAAGGGCAGACACATGCAATTAATATGATGATGATTCAAAAAGTGTGGTTTGTAACATCGATATTTTCAAGCATTTTACACAATCAATCTAGAAGTTGTGGTTTCTTGACATTATGGATTGTGGAATCTTGAACACTTTAACCTACAATGTTGTTAATATAGCTCGCCTTCTTGTCAATGCCATCCAACTTATCAATTACCATTCTATCTGCAAATGCTTTTTTACTTTATTCCTTCAATCTTCGCCATCTGTAAAATATTCAATCTTTGCAATTTGCCATCTAAACCCTGGACTAGGTCTACATTAGGACTGTCACATATAACTTTCAATTTATGATCTTTCAAGATGAATTGAAGGATGATTTAGGCACCCATTAGGGACTTCTTAGTTTGTTAAAAGTTTCAAGAAACAACTCTATGTTTAAACCGTAGCTCCTTAGTAAATCACCCTTCTAAATTAGATCCAAACTGTACCACACTGTCTCAGTTAAGGACTGTTAGATTTTCCTTCAAATTCCACCATGGGATTTGTAAATTTTCTTCATAATCTCCTTGTCTAGGCTATCAACATATTATCTAAGAAATTTCAAGGAAAAATGTATTCATTCGCTGCTCCAATTTGTAAGCCCTAGCTAACCTCTTCCTGTAGAACACAGTCTAGCCCGAGAGGATGAATTTAATTGCAACTTTATTCCTAGATGGATTTAGGACCTAAAAATTTTCCCTAGGGTCTGTGGCATCATTTCCCTTGTTTTCCTTTTAGTAGAGGTTCATGACAACAAGCATATCCTCTTATCCAAGAAAATCCTTCTACTGTGCATGTCAAAGACAATATCACTTCACAGTTTGCAAATTGGGGACCTACAATGAAGAAAATATTCTTTGTTTATTCGAATCACTTTCTCCTATACTCAAATCGGTGATGCCAAACCTTGCTTATTGCATGCAGTGCTAAATAAAAGTGTTTTCTTTGGTTCATCTTATAAGATGATAGTCTTGGTTTAGGGTGCTTCTCAAAACCCCTAATCCTACAATAAGATCACAGTTGGATATTTTCAACCCCATGCATTTGATTATTCACTCTCAAATATTAATTTCACTACAAAATACTTCTTGTACATTCCCACCAAGTGAGAAATCACATATTTTCTTCACTGTTATGCAAGCCACATTCATGTAGAGGTACCAAATGCATATCTATGAGATGTATGTTGACTCAACCACTTACTAGCTTGAAGTTCACCATCTAACATGCTCCACACAACTTGTAAGTCATAATTCTCAAATAATACAAAGATATGCAACACGGTTACATGGTTAGTCAAATGTAAAAACTATTAACACAATATCAATACATTACCACTCACAAACTTATCACTGAGCATACAATCACTTTGTATTCACTATGAGATTAGGGAATTTACACATATATTGAACCAATGGTATCAATCTTAGAAGAGTACTTACAATAACCTCCATATGCCCTGCCACCAAGCTGAGACAAGCCTTTTCCAAACAACAATGAATCATCCAATGGTATGTAATCCACACAATAATATATGGAGTCACCAAATAGGACTACCCACTAGTGAAGACTTCCCTGTATGATGGCTGCTAGCTCGGATTGAATAAGCTTCCAACAAGGTCTCACAAAGGAGAATTGCCAGAAGAGTTGCTTCACCATTTCTAGACTATGGTAGATAGGGAAACAACCATCATAAAGGCCTGTCTTGAGCATACACTCCTTGAAAGAAATCCCTTGATAGATCACCAATACAAAAAAACCCGTATCTTGTACAAAACCTTCATCGACCATACACCATGTAACCGACTTAACTAAAAAAAGATTCAGCATTACAAGACACCCATCTACATTAAGAACAAGACCAAAAGCATGACATTGATGAATAATGGAGTAGAGAAAATGGATGTCATATTGAGCTAAGAGGTGACCAAAGCTCCATCTCCAATCTCGCCAAATGGGCCCACTCATATCAATATTCATCTTAAAATGATTCTCCAGCGGGATGAGGTTCTAAATCTTCAATATAGTGGGTTGATCAACCGAGAAAAGGGTAAACTCAGGGGCTAAGAAATTCCAGTCCTTCCAAGAGTGGAAATTAGCATCCAACAAGTCCATCCATAGGCTAATTCTCTTCTTAATCTATGATCTTGAAAATAGGGATTAAGTTCCAAACAAGCATTCTAGCCAAATCCTTCTCCTAATGCCTACCTCTCCTCCCACCTCCTAATGACATGCATATGAGAAACCTTTGTTTAGACTTTTCCTCCCCTCTCAACTCCCGCCTCTGTACCTGATCCCCAATACCTAATTCAAAATACTAAAAATTAAACCCTTCCACCCCCATTCGCATACCGGTATATTGGGCTATTTTTTGGCCATTTTTAATACCTCAATATGAATGGACGTGGTAGTATACCACTTAGTTAATGAACCCCTATGGACTAGTTTCAGTTTGTTTAAAGGCATAGTCCTTGATATATTCAAAGGTAAGTGAGGCCCAAATCTGTATGCGATGCCGATACATGCATGTATATTAGGGCCTATCCTATCACTTCATGGCCTCGCTGGAATAAGGGAGTGGTCTTGAGCCAATATATACCGGTAGATAGGAGATTATACTCTACCAAAATGCTTTGAGTTAATTTCCCTAGTGGGTGATGAAATACCAATCGCCACTGGTGGGAGTTTTTGAATGCATTTTGTATTTATAAGTGATTGGCTATGTGTGGGGGCAAGAGAAAGTGAATGTAATGAATTTTGATCCTAATTAAAGCTAGGTGATCAAGAAGTATGGAATGGTTTGTTTTAAGACCCAAAATGAAGTGTTATTTTTGATGAGAGCGATAATGAAAATGCAAAGGTAGAAAGAAAAAGAGGGATTAAGACTTAACATGATAAATGTTTTTTTTTTATTTTTTAGATTTTTAGCAAATTTATCAAAGAAATCAAGTGGAAAATCTGAAAAATGATGCTTTCAGAAATAGTGACCTGCAACCCGATTAGAATAAAAAGAAAATAGAAAGCAAGAAGCAGAAGACAAAATGAGAGATTAGAAGAAAAACATAGAGGAAACGCAGGTGATTGGCTCAAACGCAACCAATTAGGCTAATCACAACTAATTATAACACAATGAAAATAATTAGTATTTCATTGATTGAAATGAAACAAAGAACAAGGGACAAGGGTCCCATTGAGCATTCCATAATGTTGAGGAAAATTTTACCTTCGCGGTTGATTCAATATTATAAGGAGGAAAAAATGGCCCAACCTCGAGTATGATTGGGTTTCCAAGGTACCCGTGGGATGTGATAGGTGTTTTATTGTTTTACGCTCCATGGTGAATGGATCAATCTCCTTTCCCTACAACTAAACCTAAAAATCAAAGAACCTACACAAAATATAATTAGTAAAATAGGGTAGGCGGGTTTCTGAAAAGGTTAGTTCCCAAAATCCAAATGACTTCCTTATGTGCACATCAACCCAATTTTAAAACATTCAAGTTTTATTGATGATAAAGGGGTAAAATATACGATGTATAGAAATGTGATCAAATGTTTGACACTTATTTAGGTTAATACATACATCGATGATAATAATATGGCAAAAATGCATCTCAAAATAAAATTTAGAATGTAGGTTAGAATATATATTCTCGGTGAAATTGGATCCTACTTGAGTAGGTTAAGTCATCATCCTTGGTGAAATATGAATAGTTGAGCTCTTCAATGTAGTCATCTACAAAGAAGTCACACGATCACTCTTAGTTTTGTATTGACGATTGAATTTTGAATCAAAATCTTATGGGTTGATGTCACTCCCAACTTTTGACTCAGATGTAGTGGTTGTGTCTTTAGGGATGTTGAATCCCACTTCATATTTGTACTCAAACTTTAAAGGACCAGCTTGTATCCTCTCGAACATCGTAGTATGCTTCCCAAAAATTTTTGATGGCTTCATGAATTATTTAGGTAGATGCAAAGATGGCTTATAACTTGTCAAGAGGTGTTGTATAGATAACACACGCTTTTATATCATGTAACAGTCATACTTGCTCCTAGTGCGGGGGTGTTAGATAGCTAGTAGCAAGTTGATATATGTGATTAGTTCTTGATATGGCCATTTACAAGATCCATAGTAGGCACAAAATATTAGTAACACAAAAGCATGTAGTAAATAATAACTTCTAATGAACTTTGATTGCTAGATGGATAGAAAACACAAGAATCGTAGGTGATTGAGCTAATCGCAGAGATTCTATGGAATATTAGCGAATGTTAAAATAAATGATTTGAACATTTAAAATGAAGCTACACTCTAAGAAACCTAACATAGAAATATATGATAATATAACAAGTTTGATTCAGAATAAAAATAGAATGGAACATAAAGGGGATGAACCTTTGGATGATAAATGACGAAAACAGACCGGTTATGGATGTGCTTGGGTGGTGAAAGAGCCCTCTAATAGCTCCAAAAATGCTTGAAAGGATGTTTTACATGCTGAATGGTGCTTGATGAGATCCTGGTAATTTGTTTGGATGCCGAAAAATATTGATAGTGCTCTGGTTAATCAAGGAGGTAGTGAACGGTCCCGAAGAGGGGCGAGAGGAATTGGTATTTATAGATAATCGACATTCGGGAATCACCATTGTTTTTGGGCAGCTGGATTTAGGGTGATATAAGAGGTGATAAACCTTCCATTTTCAACTTAGATGTGGGGGATTTAGGAGAATCATGACTAGATAAGTTGGAGAGGTCAAGTGTGAGGGATAAAAGGTGGATAGGAGTAGTTAGGATATAATAGAGACAATTTTGAAGGTTTCCAAATTTAACATAGTTTTAACTAGTGGAGAGTGAGAGGTAGTTATAGGGATAAGTTAGAGGTGGGTAGGGTATTATTTATGGAAGGTTTCTTAATTCAACTAGTTCTGAGTAGTGAGTGTGGGTGAGCTCTCATGGTGATGTGTGCGAGTGAGTGGATTTAATTATTCAATTATTTACTTAATTAACTAACTTTGAGATGGGTGGCGTGACTTTAGTGAATGCATAATTAATTGAGGGGTATGGGGTTAAATGACCTAGTTTTATGTACCATAAATGAGAGTCGAATGTCGTAAAGTGGTATGAGAACGATACTAGTTATTCGATTATTCGTGTGAGGGTGGGATATACAAATTTTTGATGTCTACAATAAGCCACTTATTATTTTTAAATTATTTCTCAGAAACCTTTGGAGACACCAAAAATTTATCTTCAGAACCCCTTTGTTGTCTACGTTAACTACAACCGTAGTTTCACATTTGTATGGAAATTCTGGTGTCTTCCAAATTGTTTCCAAATTTTTAATAAATCTGTCTCCCTCTTTTTCGCAATGCTCCATACCCCAACAAAATAAAGGTTACATGTCCACTTTAGCTAAGAGTAACAATTTCATTTCTAGTCTTTCTACACTGGCATCTGTATCCAACGTAGATGACCAAAATGTTATTCGATGAAACTCTTTAGACACATAAGTTAGAAATTGGGAAATAGACATTTGTGGTAGGAGGTGCTCATTGTTCAATTGAAATGTATTTACCTTTTTAGAAGTACGCTTTTGAACTAACAATTCTTCTAATTCAAGAACAAGCAAATGTTTCTTTGGAGGAACTGCAAAAAAAGTAATATTAAACTTCATTATTAACTTGTATGTATTTCAAATACAATAATAATATTTAACAAAATATTTTTACCTATTCCTTCACATCTATTTATTGGTTCTATATTTTCTAGATTTTCTTCAGCTGTATCTTCACATAAAAATTGAAATTAGGATATATTTATCAAATTGATTCCAACTAATATTGAAAAATAAAAAAGATTAATATTTTTACCTATTTCTTTACATATATTTTTTGTATTTTCTCCATTATATCTACACATAAAAATTACAATTAGGATATATTTATCAAATTGACTCAAACTAATATTGATAAGTAAAAAGATTATTAAATTTTAAATAATACTTGATACATGTTCGTGAATAACCTATCATAATTGATGGTGAAAGGTTTGATGTAGGTTCAATATTAATCACCATTAGTTGTGTGTTTTTTGGGTAAATTCTTGTTGGTTGGCTGACATCGTGCTATTGTTAGGAATATTATCTTCCTATAATGGATTAACCTCATGTCTTGCACTTTATTCTCCACTCATAATCATTATCAATTGTGTGTTTTGTGTGTTTTTTTGGGTAACTTCTTATTGGCTTGACGACATCATGCTATTATTAGGAATAGTATCTTCCTATAATGGATTAACCTCATGGATTTCACTTTGTTCTCCACTCATGATCATTTGCAAGGGCTCAATAATTGCTGCCAATGAACATAAATACTTAGAATATAAAGTAAAAATTGTAAACAATGAACTAGTGTCCATTCTCACTTAATTAATGTAATACGTGTTCTATCTTGTATTCATTGGGCAGATACTTGTTCAATGTAATACATGTTCAATCTTGTATTCACTTGGCGGATACCTATCCTCATTGAGGAATCATAGAAGAAGAATATAATGTTACATAAATTTGTTTGTTTGAATAAAAGATATGTTACATAATCTGGTTGTTTTATGCGAGCCTTATTTACTTGCAATTTATCACCATGTTAAGAATGATCCAAGACTTCAAAGAATACATTTTACTTGGCCAATAAATACTTTTCTCTAGGTCTCCACTCTTCAAAACTTACAATTTTTGTCTTATGATAATTATTCATAATTGTCTTATATTGGTTAGACTATCCCTAACAGAGCCGAGTGTTGCACTATACCATAAATGAGAGGGATCAAGCCTTATGTAGTTCACCTTTTTTATAAGGTGAAAGGGACATTCCCTATGATTTCTAATATACTTTATAGAGGTATTAAAATGATTAATTTCAATCATTGTATTGAATGTGCAAATGCATGTTCTTCTATAGGAATCATTAAGGAAGAATATATGATTGATATATGAGAATGGACATATGCCCATTCAATACATGCAATATTGAACTTAATCATTATAAAACCTATATAAAGGAAGTGGTTGAAAAATTTAGAATATTTCTAACTCTAATATAAAACGTTCACTGGAATGATTGTTTCTAATTCTACCCATGATTCAAATTATCATATGGTTTCCTTTTCTTCGAAAGCCGATAATTGCCCATTGTAAAAAAAGTATACTTTTAAATCCTCATTACTTAGCCATTTAATAAGGTTGAAGGGCCATTCCCCATGATTTCTAACATACTTTATACAGGTATTAAAATGATTAAGTTCAATCATTGTAATGAATGCCCATATGCCTGTTATTCTATAGGAATCATTGAGGAAGAATATATGATTGATATATGAGGATTGACATATGCCCATTCAATACATGCAATATTGAACTTAATCATTACAAAACCTCTATAAAGGAAGTGGTTACAAAATTTAGAATATTTCTAACTCTAATATAAAAAGTTAAAAGGAATGATTGTTTCTACCTATAAGGAAGTGGTTATAAAATGTTCACAGGAATGATGTTTCTAACTCTACCCATGATTGATATTATCATCTGGTTTCCTTTCCTATTCATGCTAGAAAATTTCCCATTGTAAAAAAGTATACTTTTAACTACTCATGTCAAGCCCATTCTCAATTAAATAATAGAGATAAAATTTAATTTGTCTTATAATGAGAAGATGTGCATTCTCACAACCTTATCTTGTTTGTAATGGGAACAAGCCCATTCTCAAACAAATAAATATTACCTTATTTTATAATGCTTTCGTAACTTAGAATTTTTGTAATACGCAAAAGCTAAATATCATATAAAAACAATTTTTTTCTTGTATGCAACCAAATGTAAGGTGGAGGAGGGAGAGAACAATATGATAAAAAGGGAATAATTTAGAATGGTGCATTATGGAATTGAGCAATAGAATATTTTTCTTGTATGAAACCAAATGTAAGGTGGAGGAGGTGAGAACAATATGATAAAAAGGGACTGATTTAGAATGGTGCATTACGAAATTGAGAAAGAGAATTTTGGAAAAAGAGGGGAAAGAATAGGAGTAGGACATAGAGGATTCAAGACCCTTCCAACTGGGGTTTTACCAATGTTAGAGAGATGTCTTCTACCACCTGGGACACGTCTCCAGTATGGGAGACATGTACAAAGATGTCTCTAATAATTGGAGAGGCATTTTAGCGACATTTAATATCTCCCAACTTTCTTTCCTTTAAAAACTTGCTATCCCCTAATGAAAACATAACCTCATTTAAAAATATAATGCACTACATATCCCATTAGTTTGTTTCTCTGAGAATGGACATATGCCCATTGTAAAAATTCAACTACAAGCAATAATGTACTTAATCATTTTAATACCTCTAAATATTCTGAAATAGGTTTAATTTGGTCCTTGTTTTTCTTCTATAATATCTATATGTTAATGGGCATATATGCAAGCAATATTGCACTTAATCATTTTAAGAAATCTATAAAAGATGTGAGAGTGGAGAAATTTTAACTCTATTATTCTAATTAAACTTCTAACTTTTGTTTACATATATTATATAATATGAAAAGAGCTTAGGAGAAAAATATATGAATGATGTACATATTAATATTAGAACAAAGTAAACGTTGTTAAGAATTAACGTATACATAACAACTATAATAAAAAAAGAACACAAATATCGTAGAGGCTATTTACGTGGAGGCGTAATTAGACATGTCTAATATTGTTGGATCATGATCTTATGCTTGTGATTCTATAATATAAAGATAAGTGGGGACCTCTTTGTATTATGTTCCACTTTTAATGCATTTATCCCACCTTATAATATTAATACAGGGGACACATTAGTGTTGCATATCTCAATCATATGCTCTCAAACTGCACCGATCTCTCACATTTGAAAGGATGTTCAGGGTTGACAACTCAAATTTCATTCTATTTGATAATATCCAAGGGATCTAAATGTTGCCAATCTAGATCCAATGTCACATCTTCCACCTCCATAGTGGTTGAATTATGAACACCATATACGGTAAAAATCACTGACATCCTTTGAAATGCATGTTCAAAGATTTATAATTCTCGTAACATCCTTATGAAATTATTACTTATTTTTTTACTATTTTCATGTATATTTTTACAGTAGTATTAAATAAGTAAGATTGTACTACTGGAAGTATATAGACACAGACACAACTCATTATAATGCACCCAATGACTATCAGAATCTCAACAATATTTTTTTGTGAGACAATACTCATAAGATTACAAAAATCAACAATTACGACTTCTATAGTGAGTGGCGGTAAATGGAATTCCAAACCACTCAATGTTATACTAAGAAAAAAGGATCGAAACATTGTGAGTGAATTCATATGTATCTGGCTTCCTTGGTTGAGAATTTGTATTAGCCACAGTCACATACAATTCAAGTAGTTCAATAACATTTTTTGAATAATTTGGAAAATTTATTTCCCCTAATGATGTTTTTCTCCTTTTTTTCCTTTTTATTTTCTTCTCTAAGATATTGACATAGTTGAGAAAAATGTGACTCATGGATGGAAACTTTTTCAATCACATTTTTTTAATTTCAATCTATTTGAGCAACATATTCGAACTCTTTCCAAAGCATATAAGACATTGTTAGGAAATAAGGGATAAAATATGCAGAATAAACCCTCACAGAATCGCAACAGTAGAAACTAATATGCAGTAAATATTACAAATCTAAAATAAAAGTGTAGAATAAAATATAACACAACACAAAGAGACAATATTTAACGTGGTTCACCCAATTTGGGCTACATCCACTAAGAATCACTTGCTCAAATTTTATTACAAGCCACCGCTCTCTCAATATAATACCCAAATCTGTTTGGAGCTATGCTCAACAAACTCTACATAATTCACACCCGAATTCATACACATCTGCAATGTTACATTAACCCTACCATATGCACAAAACCACATAAGCAGATAATTTCATAAGTAGTTTTATAAAACCGTGGGTATCAAGACCATGGGCCAAAATTGTCCTATAAACATATGGGTCAAAAATACCACCCATATGAGAAAAGCACGTTTCCCAGTATAATGGGCACGTTTAAAGGCCAATATTTTTTCTCTCGGGGTTATGCCCCCAACCCCATCTATCGGGGTCGGGGGTTCCTTGCCCCCCGGACCCCTTCGGGCTTAGCCTAGCCCCGAACCCCAGCGGGACAACGTGGAAAGTGTACAATAATCTTAGGGTACAGTCTTCAACACTTTCTCACATGAAAACAGGATCCACAACCTAACAGACATAAATTTGGCTCTTGTTGCTCTATTCTACTTGACTATTTTGCAATAATATTTTAGAAACATTGCATTAACACCATCCTCTTATCTAAACCAAAATTTAACAATAATGCATTTATCTGTAAGGACATCTAATTCTTCATTTTTCATACCTTTTGTGTATCTGAATAGTCCTAAGGTAAGCATATCTAATGAATTTGGATTTAAATCCAGTCTGTAGTTTTTTCTGGCTACTCTGAAAAACCCACCATTGGTATATGTTAATAAAATTTACCCTTACGAAAAATTGAACAAACATGAGCTTGCACGCTGTAAAAAATATGGTTGCTTTAGTTTTGGGAACTTGGATTTCGAGTTTTGTCGAATATGGCTGAAGCAATTGGAGCATTGTAGAGAATTTTGGGAAAAGAAGAAGATATGAAATTCGAAAATTTTGGGTTTCGAGAGATGGAGTTTTTCAAAGTTTTGGCGGTCAAACGGAAAGAAGTTCTAAAACAAGAAATTCAAAATTTCAGACTTTCGGGTGTTGGGGTTTCAGAGATCTCGGTGAGCATGAAGGTAAAAATGGGCAAAATTAAAACCTAAAACTCACGAAATTCCAAAATTTTGGACTTTCGGGTTTCGTGGTTTCGAGATCTCAGCGAGCATGAAGGTAAAAATGGAGAAGAGTTTTGAAGTCCAAAATCCAAAAGTATGAAATTTTAGACTTTCAAGTTTCAGGGTTTCAGAGATCTCGGCGAGCGTGAAGGTAAAAAATGGAGAAGAGTTTCGAAGTCCGAAACTCTGAAAGTCCAAAATTTTAGAATTTCAGGTTTAAGAGATCTCTGGGAAACGAGGCAAAAAGGAGTCACTAGAGTTCCAAAGTCTAAAACTCTGAAAGTCTAAAATTTCAAAATTTCAAGTTTCAAAGATCTTGAGAAGTGAGGCGAAAAGGAATCAACAGATTTCCAAAGTCTGAAACTCCTAAACTATGAAATTTTAGACTTTCAGGTTTCAAGGTTTCAGAGATCTTGGGAAGCCAGGCAAAAGGAATCAACAAAGTTCCAAAACCAAAAACTCTGAAAGTATGAAATTTCAAACTTTCGGGTTTCGGGGTTTCAGAGATCTTACCAAGCCAAGTTAGAAAAAGTGAGCAAAAATGTCAAAATCCTAAAATTCTAAGTCCAAAATTTTGGACTTCGGATTTTCAGGGTTTCGGACTTCGGAGTTTTGGAAATCTTCAACAATTTAGTGATGAATAGTAACCCAACTTCCAAATTGAAAATGTCTGAAAGTCTAAATTTTGGGATTTTAGAGGTTGCACGCATTTAGACTCTGAAGAGGGAAGATCAGCAGTTTGTTTTTTTCGAAATGATACCCCAACCTTCGATGGCCATAACTTTTGACTAGGAGCTCGATTTGCACAAGGAAGGAATTTTTAGTTATCTTAATTTCGTGGTACTAAGTTCTTCAAAATGAAAAATAAAATTCACCATTTTTGAGGGTGTCCCAGGTTTCTCACTTACCACAATAATGAGGGTATGGGATTCCTTCTTTCCTAACAAGGCATATTACATGGAGGTATGGGTTTTGTCAAGGCACCCACCACTATTGTAGGAAAATTCAATGCATTTCTTGGGTGGTTGGAGAAAAAATTTGAATTATTTTATCTCCCTCTCTCATTCTTCCTATATATGGTAAGGAGGAGAATTTTTATAAAGGTTGGATGATTTGGCTTTACTCTCTCCCTTCTTCTCTGGTCTGCAAGTCAAATTGTTGAGCTCAAACCTCCCATTCAAATTGTAATACAAGTTTGTGCCTCTTGGCCATTCTAATGCATTGTATCAAATTAGTGGAGCAATAAAATTAATCTATGGATGATTTCAACCCCATCTTGTGTTCATTTCCTTCATTTGATCTCTCATTGCAATCTTGGTTATCTGTGCATGGTGTTGTATCACATTTTAATGGTTTGTGTTTAATGGAAAAGTAGGCATTCGACATTCCTTTAGTGCATCACCTCTGATATTTTAGATTTAATTTCTTGTAATCCTCTTAACCATGTCTCCTTGGAAAGTTAGAGTAGATTTTAGAGTAGATCCTCTACAATTTGAATATGTGCATATGAACAGAGGAACAGGAATTGAACTTCATCCAAGAGCTTTCCGATTGCGCAAAGTCCCACACTTTGGGAAAAGCTCCATGTAATGTAATCAAACCGACCGTAACAATCCTTCAAATTGCAAAACAGATCGGGGTCTTTGTGATTACGCATCAGCAATATACAAATACAAAACTTAAACCCATTTATCCCAAATTTCATCTAGGAACTACAAGAAACGAAATTTAATCCTTCAAACTTTCCAATTTTTTCTTCTCAAAAATAAGAAAAAACTTCCTTTCGAATGACTACATGTAAACATTAAAATAAATTTTATTACTTTAAAATTCTATGAGAAATAATGTAAGTTAATTTCTATCCGCAAAAAAATTAATAAAATTTATAAATACCTTCCAAATATCTGACTTATTGTAACTTCAGAACCAACACGTTGTGGTCTTTTCGTTAAGATCCACCTTGACCTAGATTTGTATAGTGAGTCAATAAATATTATTTTCACCCATGTTTTTATTTTCCATATTATGTTTCTTGCAAATACTGATTATCTATCTTGTTGTTGCTTTGGAAGATAGAATACGGGAGACCTTTGTTTGATTCTATCATGAACAGATGAAAAATTAGGATTTGCAAGGATTTGTTTTGGGCTTCAATTGTATGTTTCCCATCAATAATATAGAAATGAGTTTCAATGTCAAGAATTTCATGCTCAAACTCCATGTCAAAAATATCACCAGTAGATTTTTTGAAAGGAAGAAAATTTCATCCCACTGAAGAGGTACAAGGTTACACAACATAGAGTGCACAAGGATATTGACACTTGCTAAATCAAGTGATCTGTATTGGTATTTTGCAGGAGCTACATGAAAATGACCAATATCAATTTTGAATGAATTTTATTCAAATAAAAAAGATGAATCTCTTCAGATAATGTAGATTCACTTTTTTTAAATTCAGTTTGAGCTTATTTTAATAATATTTTCTCTTTTGCAAATTGCTTCACCTCTTGAAAGTGTGATTTTGAAATGTGTTTTTCCAGCTTAGATAATTTTTGTCTTATGAGCATGGTAAACATTTTTAATTTAATTTTCATTGGCCCAATTCCTTATCCATATTCATGTAGTGGGAAATAGATGAAGTGAATGCATACTGATATAGATTTTTGAATATGGTGATAATTCCTGCACAAATAGCTTGACTATTATGCACACCACTCTTGTCCCCTTCGGTGTATGGATCAATTTTCCAACCATAACTATAACATGAATCTTTGTATTTTTTTCTTGACCTTTCCATGCCATATTTTTGTAAAGAGAAACATGTAATTCCATTTTATGTACTAAGCATGTTCTTGATGTGTTGTCCACTTTTTCCACTTGAAGAGATACAATAGTATATGTTATACACTTTATGCTCGAAGAATGCCAATTGGTGTGTATTGGTCTCCCAAGGAATGAAACAACCATAGATCATTGTAATAATTATCGGGGTGTGAATTTCAATGAACCATTCTTCATCCCTTCTTTCCCAGTCATCTGCACCATCCAAAAATGGAATTTCCTTATACGGGGTGGTGGAAATAAAATCCAATTTTTGCTGTTACAAATTGTGTTAGTGTAATATATATCAAAATCTTTGAAAACTTTACATTTTTATAAAAAAACAAGTTGTGATAACGTGCAACTTCCCATTTTAAACTCTATTCTTTTTCTATGATTGCATCTACCCATGATAATTTTGTTTGTTTGTATTGAATGGGCACATGCCATTCTTATGTGATATAAGACCGAAGCCCATTCTCATGTAACATAAGTATTAGAAGAATAATAGAGATAAACTTAAGTTAAATTCAATTCATAATTTTTGAGAGTTATTAGAATGGGCAAGTGGAGTGAAAAATTTAACTTTGTTTTAGAATGGGAAGATGCCCATTCCCATATACGAATCATGGAAGAAAAAAATCTAGAGATTAGAGGTATTAAAATGACCTACCCATTCCCATATAGGAATCATAGAAGAAGAAGAATAAATATTAGAGGTATTAAGATGAATGTAATTAATTTATCATAAAATGAAAGATGGTAATTTATGTTACATTTACTCTGTCTAATTTGAAAATTTTGGAGTTTCAACAAGATTTGAAGAAAAGTTTTATGCTACTTTTACTCTCTGCAATCTATATTTTTCATCCCTTCTGCTTTAAAAGGAAAATTTCTATTGGTGTGTGTTATTTTCCACATCATTAGGTGATTCATCTCACTTAGGTGAGATCGTAGGTCCATGTGTCATTTAGGGGTCATTATTAGATTCTCTTACGTGTTAGTGCGTGCGTCGGTGCGTCGGTGTGTGTCAAGGTCATATGCGTCATTGGGAGTTACACTTCTATTCTAGGAATGTAACTCCCCTTTCTACTCAAGTTGTCATGATTGCAGCATTAGGGGTTACTTAGCACCTCCTATATGTACACCCATTTAATCTATGAGATAGAGGAGAGTTTTATGGCTTAACCAGTTTTTGCCCATTTGTCAAATATTAACATGCACATTCGGTTGATGCTCGCTCCTCCCAAGATCTCTTCACACTATCATTCACATATCTCGTTGATGTGCACATCATCCCTTGTGATCCTCGCTCATGGTTTTAAACCATTTTTCATGGTATCACAACATGCGGTCTTCAAAGGTTGTCATGTTTTTTGTATCGGGTTTGCATTATCCATTGTTGAGTTCGTGATTGCTTCTATTCGTGAGCTCATTTTTTGCTTTGGCATGGACCTATTTTTCATTATTAACTCATGCATTCCATCCATGTGTGCATTAGAGCCTCGATGCCTTAGACTCGGCTTGTTTGTAGTCTAAACATGGGTGTTTTTGGATTGTTTAACTCATACTAGTTCGGTATTCTCTTGCACTTTTTTTTGGGAGCTCGGGTTCTTCTTTTGTTGAAAGTTCTTCCCTGATCTTTGGCATTGGAAGATCCTCTGTACATGTTTTTGGATTTGGAGGTTCATTTTTGGTTGCTCGTATATTTCCTTTGCATGCATTGGGTATTGACACCTCTCGCCTCGATTCTCTGCACAGTTTGGGTTCACTTGGGTTTGCTCGAATCTTTGTGCATGGTATTGCTCACCTGGATTTTCAACATGCCATGGCTTCGCATTGGTTTTCTATCTTAGACTGATTCGGTAGCTCATTTTTTTGTTGTTTCTAAGTGAACTTGCGCCTATGGTGATCGACTCCATCCTTGACTTAAGAGCTCCACTATTCTGGTTTGAATACTTCTACAACCTGCTTAAGTGAAACACCTTTGGCTGTGTGTTTCCATTTGTAGAAGTACTCATCCACTACCCTCTCATCCAGCCATTACTTGTGGTGGAATCTACAAAATTGCCATGCGCACTTTACTCGACGATTTCAGTTTGTGTAACTCCACTCATGGCCACTTACCACCTCGAACCCTGACACCACCTCATGCATGTGAATGGTACACCTTTTCCACCTTGGCTCATTGACACGTGGACTTTGTAGCACCTTAGCACAATTCGGAGGCTCAATGAACCGAACCTTGACTTGGCAACGTGAGCTTCACTTGGCTCTCAAAGTAGCTTGGTCAAACGTGGGCTCTTAAGGATTGATTATTGGTAAATCCTTGTCACATTTCAATTTTAGCGCTATCAACATTTTTTTAATGTTTAAAAGGTGTTAAAAATCATTTCATCTTATTGGCCTTTTAAAATTTGGGTTTTTGGCTTGTATTGCTTACCTTCCTACAAGCGTCGAAGATGAGAGGGTGAGGTCCGGGGTTGGTAGGAGGCTAATGCCCCCTCGTAAGAAAAACAAAACCTTGCTAAAATTTGATAACGTTTCCAACGAGCAGTCACACGATATCCTTTGCACCCATTTTAGAAACTTTTTAATACGTTTGCAGGGCCTATTGACATTTTCCATTAGTTGCGGGAATCATCTTTTTGCTATAACTTTTGACTCGTTGCTCGTTTTGAGCGCTTCTTTAGTCAAAGTTGCATGATTTTTCACACATTACATGATGACATTGTCAGTTTTGTAAACGCACTAATTTATAAAGTGCCACATTCTGGGGGTTGACTAGCACTCTTGGGCTTTCACATGCAGACGCATTATCAACCGAGTTCGACGTCTTGCTTTTGTGCACCTTGCACTTTTTGATTCCACATCATGGAGAGTGCTCTTTCCAGACTTGAGCATCATAGGATTGCCTTATAGCCTCTGCCACTTCTCACTGGGAGAGGGAACTATTCAGCTTGGTGTGCTTCCATGGAACGTTACTTTGCCCACGAGGGTCTTTTACCCTTCTTGCTTGGGCTAGTTCCTGCACCCGCTGATCATTGTCATCTAGAGGAATTTCTTGACACTTGTGACCATGTCTTTGGTCACATGATGATGCATGTCTCTAAATCTCTCTGGTTTCATGTGGCACTCAGATCCACCCCACCGTGTCTGAGCATTCTTCAGTCCCTCTATGGAGACCCTTCACATACTGCCATCATTGTTGTTGTTGCTGATTCAGTTGTCTCCCCATTTCTTCATGTGATGGTAGTTCCATTGACATAGACTTGTTTGGTTCTACTTCTAATGACGAGGATTGTGCATCCAGTTCTAATGTCGAGAGTACTATAGAGGACTCTTCTCCTCTTTCTCTCACTATTCTAGAGAGTGTTGACACATCCCACATCTCATCGATATCGATCGAGTCTCTCTACACATCTCTACATTCATCAAAACTTCCTCTTTTCCACCTTCAGTGTGTGAGGATCCTTTCACTCCTCTACCTCCATTGGATGACTCATACTTATCTGACATCGTTCTTCTATCTTTTAAGCCCCCTCATTAGGATGAGTATCTACCTGACCTTAGTCATATTTTCGTAGAGTACACTTGTGATGCACTACAGGTCCCTCATCCATCTATAGGTGTTTTAGAGGAGTTTATCATATTTGTTGTTGGGAGTTCCCCTTCCGGGAATCATGTCACTTCCACATTTCCAGAGACCTTCATTTATCCACCCTTGCTTGTGGATCCATTGTCTGTTGTGAGGGATGTTTTGTTCCCTTCACATCACTTGGACATCCTTTCTACGGGTGTTCCTCTTTTTCATTCTGACAATTATATGCATGTGGCATTACCTTCGGTTCCTTGGCACTCACTCGCTAGACCTATGTCACACTTCCGTGCACCAGACTCAGATTTCTTCATGTTGCTACCTTTAGTTTCCTTTATGGAGTGGGCGACTTCCAACATGTCATTTCTATGCTTCCTAAGGGCAGGCCCCATTGACGGTTCGTTGTGTGTGGCTCTTCTTCAGTCCAGAGGCAGAGATTCTCATCATCGAGATTCTTCTGGGAGACTTCTTAGAGCTGTAGAGTTCAGATCCATCCATGGCATCTTCTGCATTCCTCTCATCTCCCTCTTCTTCTCTCTTCTTCTTCTTTTTGAGAGATTTCCTCTTTGTACATGGGTACCCTTTTAGGCTCGTCTATGGCTGGGACCCATCTTTGGCATCTTTCTTAGATTAGAGAGTGTGTTTTTCTCTTGTGGTGGATGTTTTTCCCACTGGGTTTTCCTTCACTGCTTAGGATCTTTTTCTTGTACGTGGGTACCTCATTAGGCTTTATGTCGGGACCCATTTCTCATTTCTAACTTGCCGCCTCATCCTAAGTTACGATGAAGGGGGGGTGTTGGTGTGTGTTATTTTCCACATCATTAGGTGAGTCATCTCACTTAGGTGAGATCATAGGTCCATGTGTCATTTAGGGGTCATTATGATATTCTCTTGCACGCGTTGCTGTCAAAGCGTCGCACGTCGGTGCGTCGGTGGCATCATTGGGAGTTACACTTCTATTATGGGAATGTAGCTCCCCCTCTCTACTCGAGTTGTCATGATTACAATAATGGGGGTTACTTAGCACCTCCTATATGTACACCCATTTGATCTATGAGATAGAGGAGAGTTTTATGGCTTAACCAGTTCTTCCCGTTTGTTGAGTCTTTGCATACACATTCGATTGATGCTCATTCCTCCCAAGATATCTTCATGCTTGTCGTTTGCACATCTGTTGATGTGCATGTCATCCCTAGTGATCCTCGCTTGTGGGTTTTAAACCCTCTTTAAATTTCCATTCTCACATATAACTAATAAAAAAGAATAAAGATAAATCACTCAATCTCATGTACAACTAATAGAAATCTCTTATATATCTAATTTAATAGAAGAAGAATAGAGATAATTTTAAGCTTAACATATTATATTTACATTCTTTTAACATGGGAAGGTTATTCTCATACAAAAATTATTGTTTGTTTTGTAATAATTTTTGAATCGTCTCCATATAGACATATTATCAGAATTTTTGTACGGTTAATATGATCATAGTAAATTTTATTTGTATTCTTCTTTTGTGTGTTTCACCGCAAAGTATGAGATAAAAGAGACACTAGGTAAAGGGCATAGGAGGTGTAAATATGATTATATAGATGGTGTGCACACATAAAATGTTGACCAAGATGATTGTAGAGAGCTTACCTTTGGCTAGGAGGAATGACCTGTATAAGAAACACAACAAGACCACCAAATAATATTAAATAGAATATGGCAGAGGATTGCTTAGCATATGCTAGATTTGGGAAGCGTGATGATTCCTAGAATGGTTATCAATCCCCTATTTATAACAACTTAATGCAAGAAGAAATTTTAAATGAATGATTTCAACTATAGTTGATAAGATTTAGGTATCTCCTATAACCTACAATAAGTAAATTTAATCTAACAAGAAAAGTTGTGGTTAAATCCAGATGGCTAATAGGCTGATTTGGGTCTGCAAGTATAACAGATGTTGTAGGTGAGATTTGGGAAAATTTGGGTAAGATTTTGGGTGATTTCGAGGAGGCTATAAGCTTGCTTGTTTAGAATATTTTACTAATCTCAAATACCGACTCCGGTTGGGATACCAGTGCCAACTACTGGTAATGGACCGACGTCGGTTGGGTAACTCTCCATGACTGCACGAAGAATAAGGGGAGTTTAAGTGAGGTTGTGGGATTTCTATAAAGAATCAAAGGTAAAAATATAGAGGTTTAGGAAAGGTATGATGGGTAAATGGGAAGATAGCTAGACGGAGGTGATACAAGATGGATCCATGTCGGGTAGAATATGTAATAGAATAGATATCTAATAAAATAACCAATCTACTAAAAATGAAAAGGAATAATACTTACTTGTGCAATGTAGGTAGAAAGCGGTGATGGCGATGATGGTGAGGAAAAGTGGTCCCAAACGAATACAAGAATAACTGGAAGGCACGGTGTTTCCCAAAGAGTGTATTGGAGCTCTAGATCAATTAGTGGATGGTTGGTATGGTCACTGAATGTAGTGAGGATATTTGGTGTGTCACAAAGTTGTTGGAGAACTCATGAAAAGAAATGCTAGGTCAAAAATCCAGATGACAAGATTCGAACTCAAACAAAGTGTTAGAAACTCTTAATTAAGGAAAAAATATCCCGATCCTTACTAAATTTGGCATGATCTTGATTTTGGTTCTGGGTCACAAGTGAAGAATGATGGTAAATGGAGTTAGAAAGTGGTTAGAGGGATAATAGGTCATTAATATTAGGGTTAGACTAAGTCCCAATTGGTTAAGTGGAGTGGGGACTTGGTCTTGGTTAATTAATGAGCTTGGAATAGGTCTAGGGTGAGGTGGAGAGGTAAGGTGGCTTAGGTGAGGTGGAGGGGTGAGGTAGATAATTGATTTAATTATGGTAATTAAATTAATTAAAATGTGTGCAAGTGGGCATGGTGGGGGAATAGTATTGAATTAATTAGTTGAAGGTGATTTAAAGGGTTGCGACCCAATTTTGGGTGTCTATATTTGCCCCTTTTTGTCACATAGTTTGTATTGATAAGCGATGCTGAGAAAAATAGGAGTGGTTTCCCTAGGTATGGGTATAGGTGATACCTCCGAAACTTAGATCTCATGAAGGAGTAGGTTGAATCGGTGATGATTTTGATAAAATGGTAAGTGGTGAAAGTAAGGTAGGGTACAAGTGCGAGAAATGGTGATTTTGGGTGTAGGTAATAGGCGGGGGCATTCAAATGCAAACACACATGTAGAATGTGAAAAGGTACTAGGTTGAAGAGCTCACAAACTCTATGTCGTCAAAGGTCGATATTTTATCCAAACAAGGTTGATGTGGTCTAGGTATCTAAGGTATATGATACAATCCTGAAACACAATGAGGCTAGGTGTAGGAATGGGCATTAGGAGGGTTTCAAAGTACTAACAAGTTTAGTTTAATCAAGATAAACATTATGGCATTAGGTAAGGAAAATGTGGTAGGCTAAACAAAATGAGTAGTGTCATCACAAGGTATAGGGTGTAGGTGAATCCAAGTATCCAATAAGTGGGTGTGTTTTGGGTGTATAGGTGAGGCCATGGCTAAAGATGAGGTATAGGTAAAAATTATGCCCCAAATGATATTAAGGTCGGGTGTGAGGTAATATTACAATTAGGTGGGGTTGTATGGATGGGGTGAAGCTTGGGTAGTGAGAAAATATCATTGGCACCAAAATTAAGGGTAAATTAAGTATAAGTGGGTTGACTAGGTGACCGACACCTGGTTGATGGGTAACCGACACTGGTTAAGGTAACCAATTCCGATTATCTAGAGCACGAGACTGACGTCGGTTAGGAAAAAAATTTGGTTAAAAAAGTAAAAATCCATGTAAAATGGATTTGTTTGATTATTTATACTTTTCGAAAATAACAAAGAGAGAGGTTTGAAGAGAAGAATGTTAGTGAGGACTAGAGGGGTGAGTTGGCAAGCTAAGAGAGGGTGATAGGAATGAATTTTAATGGCCCGTGATATCTAGCCAGTGATTCGATTGGTGGACAAGCGAGAGGGTGATTTAGTCATGACAGAGGAAGGAGAGGGTGCTTTGGAGGACCTCCATTTTAGGGAGCAGACATCCTACCAAGGAGATGATGTCAAGTAGAGGTAGGATTCGATATCCATTTGGTGTTTTTGACTAAAAATAAAGTTGATAAATCAAGATTTTGGTTTTTGAATTTTGATTAGAAAATTGGGAAAAAGAGGGCGAAATTAGGTATGGGGAGGGCCAAATGTAGGGTAAGTAGGTGGTAAAATGAATTAGATGTAATTGGGGGAAGTTTGGGTAGTGGTTTGGCCCTAGGGACGAACCAGTGACCGACGTCAGTCGAGTTTGACTGACGTCGGTGACCTAGCTGGCATCGGTGGGGGCTAAATGGGACCGAGTACAGTTAGGGTGACTGATGCTAGTCATTGTTAAAAGTGACTAAGGCCAAAAAATTGGGGTTGGGATGGAAAAATATAGAAGATTAGGATAATTGATTTTGTGGGGAGGTAAAAATGAAATGACTAGGGGTGGGTGCGGAACAAAATAATTGGGTGGATTTAGAGTTAATGTGATTTAGAGTTGGGTAAATTAGTAAAGGAGTGAGAAGAGTGAATTAGAATAAGTGTAAGTGTTTATGTAAGGTATAATATATGGTAGGTGAGTGAATGGGGTAGTAGGTAGGTAAGCCAGTAAAATCATAGGTGGGGTGTGAGTAGGTATGATATAATAAATGATTGAAAGGGCTAGGTGACTGACCATTTAAATGGTAATGATGTGGGTACGTCAGCAGTTGATTATGCGAGATAGGGTGCCACCTCTATTAGTACAGATGTGGACTAATGTTAACGATGATGAGTGGTCACATAGGTAGGATGTTGGGCTCGACATTGTGAGGGAATAACTACACATCATACGAGATCACAATTTGATGGTCGCTCTCATCAATAGATGGGACTCAACGACCAACACCTTTCATTTACCTACCAATGAGATGATGATCATACTAGAGGATGTCTATAGGATTTTGTAGCTGCTGATTATTGGGAGCCATTGTATCAGATTTATTCAAAAGTATTGGTTGAGCCTATAGTGATAGTATTTGGTGAGGCGATGGTTGAACTAAGATACCACAGTTCTAGCATCAGTTACGGGGATATGAAAGATGCACATCCTTAGGAGAACAAATTGGTAGTTTTGATGATGGTAGCTATGAAATGATATAATCTCCTAGATTTAGAGGGTGGGATATTTCCTCGGGCCTTGATGGGTGTATTAGAGGATATGATAGAAGAGTGAGTATGTTTTTCATGGGTGCTGACTTACTTGGTACAATTGTATCGGGAGTTGTGGGCGTATCAAAGGATTTAGAAGTTTGGTTTTTTTGCACTTATCTACCATTCTGGGCATATGAGCACATAGTATGTGTGCGCCCATAAGGACTTCCACAACAGGACTAGAATAGAAGTGTATATAGAGCTAGATACAAGAGATGGGTGCCAGTAGGGGAAAATCTGTGAGTGAAGGAGGTGTAAAGAGATTTGACATATTATCGACAGATACTAGACGAGCTATACACTTTGGATATTGTATGATGACCTTACGTTGATTTTCCATTCAATGGGAGCATGACAGAGGATATGATGGGATTACAACTTTGAGGTTGATATAGGGACGAGGGTTGGGGAGCATGAGATTATTCCAGCTTAACCAAGTCCAATACCGATTCGGATTCAACAGATGTTCCTCCACCATTTTAACAAGATACCACATGGATGATGTGGAGAGACCATTATCTCCACCTCATCCGATAGGGCCATAGGGGAAGGAGGAGAAAGTTGTAGATAGGAGGATCTATGATGCCGACATTACGATGGATATAGACATTGGTGGATAGATCGATTATAATAACAACACCATGACCAGGCTAATCCGGACTTAGCTATGGTGATAGTTTAGAGATCAGTTATAGGGGCAAGTAATTTCCCTACAATTACAACTTACTCAGGCCCAGACACAAGTGACCACCCTATAGGGATAGGTGATTGGATTATAGAGGCTACTAGCATGGGTGCAGCTCAAGTTAAAGTCCCCACACAACCACCTAAGGAGGCGGGGGATAGGTTATAGGGATACAACCACAAGTTTCCACACTACGGCATATGTTGTCACTTTACATGGACAATTAATAGTATCCCAGACACATGTATAGGTAGGAGATGGGGGATAGGTTGTAGGGCTACACGAATAGGTTGGCACACTACAGGCACATGTTGCCACTTTACATCGACATTTGGCATAGCCTAGGCATAGGTAGAGGCATTGGCACGATGTGGGATAGGGTCCTATTATACGTATACGATACAGAAGGGGATAAGGTCTGTATTACCGATAGAAGGATAGGGGCTACTGTGACAGGACAAGTACAAGGTCTACGGTGTAGGTTTTAGAGCTATGAAACCACCCCAAGTGATTTCCATGGCCAATTATAGAGATGTTGTGTCAAAGGCATGATATTATTAGGACTGATTGATGGAGTGTGGCATCACCCATGTGACATATGGAGAGTATATAGCATAGCACGACGCAGCAAGTGTCGGGACCATCTCACGAGAATCATAGTTCTAGCAGTTCATAAATTCATCGGCCACATAGTTAGGTTGAGAAAGATGTGATGAGTAGGTAGAGGAGGGGGCCGATAAGGGTACCAAAGAGAGCAGCTGAGGTTCCAAACCCTCACATAGATGATATTGAGAGATAAGGACCTTGTATTTTGATTTTTGATATATATATACCGGTCTGTGTGCCGAATACGTGAGATGTATATGAGAGTTTTGAGATACTTATATTTATATCTATATATTTAGTGTATTGATATACAAACTTTCGATGTATAGATGGATGATGATATTTATATATGATGCACTTGGTTTATTTCCATTGTATTATTATCATGGAAACTAGATGTGTAGGCATGGCTTTATGATGATGTATGGTTGATTTCATTTCCATTATATTGATGTCATGGAAAGTAAATGTAGGCATGGTTTTATGATGATGTATGTTGTGAATGTTTGATTTTATTTCCACTATATTGATGTCATGGAAACTAGAAGTAGGCATGGCTTGGTTATTTTTATGGTTTAATGGTTTAATTTACACTATTTTGATGTTATGGAAACTAAATGATTAGACACGGTTTGGTTGATGTTAGTATGAAATGAGATGATGTTATTTTGATTTTCAAGTTATTTTTCTTATGGAAACTAGCATTGTAGACAGGTTCATGTTTTATTTGAATTTCCAATATAGTGATGTTATGGAACTTAGTTGTAGGCATAGTTTGATGGATGTTATGATTTTAATTTCTAAGTTATTGGCATCATGGAAAATAAATGATGTATGGTTTTGTTTTGAGTTAACTTCCAAATTATGGTTTTGATGGAAACTAACTAACTAGGTTTGGTGTGATGGTGGAAAATAAATGATAGGGAGATGAGTGGAAAGTGAGGAAAGTGAAAGAGTGGTCGAGCTAACCTCCAAGGGTCCCATGCCCTTAGAGTGATTCCTACATATCCCCGATGAAAGGAGCTTCAGGCCAATGTACTTCTCCCATAGGATAGGGAAGAATAATATGGGTAGAGGTAAGTTTGGTTGATGTAGATAAGGTATATTGGTGTAGGTTGAATGGGTAAGCTAGGTTGGATTGGGGTGAAGTTGATCGGGTAAGGTAGGATTTTTCGGGTAGATTGTTTTTAAGTGGATGAGGTAGGGTAGGTTAAAGATGTTATTTGATTTGAATACACAAAGGTAAATGATTGGTATAGATGATTGAGGTAGGTAGAGATGAGACAAGAAGAAAAACCTGATATAAGATGTTGAAGGCCTTTTCCTTATGTTAAAGAATCAATAAGTAAGAAAATTGGTGAACCGAAAGAGAGAAGAAATTCTTTGTAGGTGACCAAGACCATAATGGGCATATCAAAGATATGTCAAGAACCTAAAACCTTAGACACACCGCATGATTAATAGTTCTAAGGGTGAAAGAAGTGACATGATCACTAAGTGTCACATGTGTGGCACATATCTTGAGTGGCTAGAATAAAATAAAAGAATGTGAGGTGGAGTAGTTTATTTAACATAACCTTGTTGTGGGATGACATGCCCTTCTACAAGATACCCAAGACCTGGATAGGTAAGTCCATGACCAATTTTTTATTCTTGATTTTTATTTTCTTTTGGTTTTATAGATGATCGATGCAAGAAGTCTATGTGGCATAAAATAGAATATATCCTTGAGGTCTTCGTGAAGCTGATAGATGCAAGAAGCTTCATGATAATTTTTATTTTGCTTTTTTAGAAATAGTCTTCTTTTTTGATAGAATTTTTACAATATAGCGATCTTTTTATAGTTGACCTTCGACGGAACAATCTATTTATAACAAGAGAGAAATATATGTCCTTTTAAGGGAACCATTTGATTTACAAGAATTTTGACTCAAGGAGTTGAATTTTTAGTATCCCATATATATATATATATATTGGATGTTTAAGTCATGGAAAAGACTATAAAGGAATATGGGTATTTTATATGAAGGAAAAACCATAACACGAAAATATTAGCTATGCAAGAGGGATTTCAAGTGATGAATGACCATGGGTTTCGTACGCGTACCTAAAATTGTAAGGTACTATATTGCGAACGGTGTGATAAGTGCCCCGATGATGATACGAGATCTTTTCGCAAGGTGTTCGGATCCGTAAAAGCTTTACGGACATGCGTTAACATCCCGCATGCCCTGGCCAGCCACCGCATGCTTTGTTTTCCCCTTTTCCTCCCTTTCCTTAGCTTTTTGGCTTTCAGTGACGAAACCGCCGACCGTAAGGGCGGCGGTCTCGGATCACCGCCCCCTGAACAGGCGGCGGTCCTCAGTAACCACCGCCCCGGTAGGGCGGCGGTCCTTTACACATTTTCCGTAACGTGCGTTTCACAAAACGCATGCAAAGTTCGACGCTTCACCAGCTTTCCTTGCCGACTTGAGCATGCATTTATGTTTTTGGTCCCCTGGAATAGTGTTTTTCCTTTGTTTATTGTTTACGAGTTCAGTTTGGGTTTGATATTTGGATGTTTGAATTCCTATAAATGCATGGCTTGTACTCAAGAAAATGGCCCGAGTTTTTCTCCAAAGTTTGTTTTGAATTTCTTGTTGCAGCAGGTTTAGTTTTCCTTTTTCTTAGAATGTTTAGTTTCTTTCAATGTATGCTTAGTTAGCATTGTTGCTGTTGGTAAGCCACAAACCCATCTTGTGCAAACAGTGTAGGCTTGTGTTGCAGCTGGTAAGCCACATATCCAACTTGTGCAAGTGCAAACATTACTTTGGGCCACCATTCTTCATTCCAGCTTCCTCTTTTCAGAGTGTTGTAGCCCCCTTTTATTTGCAGGTTTGGTTTAGCATTGTGTAAAGTTGTTAGTAAGCCACAGACCCAACTTGTGCAAACGGTTTTATTGCTTTAGAATAGAATAGCTTAGGCAGCCATTAAAGTTGCAGGTTTTGCTCTTCATACTGATTAGTTTCAGTTCCGGACGCATTTTGTTGCATGACTCGCAGATGAGACCCCGCTAGGAATTGCATAGGCCAAGCTCTGTACTCTTGCGCTATCCCTCTCCTATCCGCATTCTATTCTGTTTGCATTCCGAAGGTTGTCCATTGATCCAAATATCTATTCCTGTTGACGCAAGCATCACACACTTTTCTGGATTCACGTGAGCACAAAGAACGAGGAAATCATACTGAGGGGACAAGATCACACACACCAGCGGATTCGCCACTGTTCTGCGAAATCCAGGTTCTAGCTTTCAAAGTTTTAGTTAGAACTTATCAAATAGAGTAGTTAATCGCTTCATTTTCAGTTATTTCCATTCTCGATATTGCCAGGAGAAGTCATGGGGGATTGATAGTTTCGAGAAACTATGATTCATTCCTCACTTCGAGGTAGGATCAAGAATCTTGCATTAGATTAGTTATTTCATTGTTTAGAATAGATATATCAAATTGCACGCATACAAATAGCTACACTCGGTTATTCTGTTTGTTTTAAATTGTTAGCTTAGTTGTCAATTCTAAATAGTTTAAATAGCTGCTTTCTTACGAATTATCAAGAAAATACAAAAAAAGAAGTCATAGATGTTAGAAGTATTCTTAGATTTCACTTTATTATAGTTTGCTTTATTTACTGCCTTTTGCATGACAATTACGGGACCTAGGGAGCCCAGAGAATATATTTTCGAGCCAATCGTACCTCAGCCCAATCTCATAGCGCAATAACTGACATTGACCAAAACCTTAGGATACAAGTCTTCCAAACAACAACAGACTTCCAACAGGTCAGGTCACAGTTGAGAGGATTAAATATAGAAGACGACCAAGCACATACATTTTGGTCAAATCAGCCAAACTACAGGTTATCCTAGAAAACATCCACATGACTGTAGAAGGGTTTGAAAGAGAACAAATATTTGGGTGTGATCCACAAATCCCGCACCTAACGTATCCATAAAAGAATGAGATATAGACACTTAAGCCTACGCACACCGGGTATTCCAGGTCTACCCGCTCGCCTATTATCATTCAACAATTATCCTTGCTTTGACGACACAAGGCATGACTAATGAAGCTAGAGACTTTCGGACTAGGCCAGAAATCGTCCATAGAGTTAATTTGTATTCACCATATGACCTTAGCTGGGGACGTACACAAAACTATCCCAGGTCATTTTCCACGCATCCCACAACCCATAGACCGAATCACGCCAGAGCTCGATATTGATTGGAGCCTTCAAGTAGTCATCCTGGCTGATCAATCTATCACACCTTAGCTCTAGGTTAGAAGGGCCTTCTTTGCCTTAGACTCACAGATTCCATTAGTGCGCGTCAGCGAAGATATCGATTGCCTAACTAGTCTATCCGCATATTATCTACATTCCATCCCCACCGGCTGTCTCGGCACGACCTCGGGAGGTCGGGTACACTTTAAGAGTCACTTGTTGATTCCCACGCTCGCTTGTCACTTTTAATTCGTAAAAATTGGTGAACCCGACGTGAAACAAACAAGCTGTTTCACCTTTCGTACTACATTGGACTTCACATCGGCTTCACCAACCAAATTGGTGAAACCGACGTGAGCGTCACAATTGCTTCATCTTCTCTCCGAGAAGTTTCATCTTACCCAAATCACCTTCGCTCCTTCCCATTATTCTGCGGGTATTCATATACCCCCCGAATATTTCGGGATTCGATGCATATGGCAGACCCCTCCTGGGTCTTGAGGTATACTACGCCCAGCAGAACAGGGAATCATCACCCTCGCTTTCCGTATGGGGTGACAACTATTCAACTAATCAGTTATCAAAACAAACCCCAAGAATCAGATATAGTTCGCCTTTGCAAACTGAGGAATTAGTTCAAACTCCTCGAACCCAACAAATAGAACCTTCAGGTTCCAACAATATGACGTTTACAGGAGAATCTAGTTCATCTCCTCAAATGTTACTTAGACCACAAATTAGCAGAAAATCAGATCCATACCTAGACTTAGATGATAGACATTCAACACGTTATCCTAGGAGTGAACAACACTCCCGGGGAATGTACCCATCTATAGGAGGTCTACAAATACAACCCGAAGTCTCTTTCCAAGAAAATACCTCTATACACACAGGAAATATTCTGGGAGAGGCTTGGCAAAACAACGACTTGATTCATGACAGGATATCATGTACCTTTACAACACCAAGGTATACAACAAACGCCACTCGTGCAAAGTGCCGTGGCTACACCAAATGAAGTCATTTTGACATTGTTAGAAAGAGTGAGAGGGTTAGAACTGGCTCAAGCAAGTCAAAATTCTCCGTTCATACAAACAGAAGTTCCAATTATCCATACTACTCGTCGGGTAGATCTCCTTACAGGAGTAGGCACATTAGGCATGCCTCCTCATTATCCGCCACAAATGCCAACTAGACCCACCATCGCTAGCACTGTTCCTCCAGGTCTAGTACAGAGTAATCCATTCCTGGATAGTACCCCTTCATACTTAAACATGTACTCCAAATCACCACAAGGGGATATGTACTCATCCCCGGGCATGTTTACTCAGGCACAGGGGCTTCCTTATGCCCCTGCTAACGCATACATTACGCCATATCAACAACCTGTTCCACCACCGCCTCCTCAACAGACACCGTCAATGGTTGAGACGTATGCGATAGGGACTTATTCAGAATATTTGAAGGAGCCTTTAGATTTCACCATACGAAGCGTCATGCTTCCAAGACCTCTTCCCGATTTGCCTAAATACAAAGGAGAGGGAGATCCGAATGTACATATCAAGGCATATGCTACAGCCATTCGGGAATTACTCCCATGGGACGGGGTAGTTACTAAAATATTCCCTAAGACATTGGAAGGCATTGCTCTCGATTGGTATTATAGGATACCTGAAGCTTCCATACACTCATTCAAACAACTTGTGTCTGAGTTCATCAAATCCTTCGACATGAAAAAACAAGAACAGGAATCCGAGAGTTCTTGCACATCAAGCAAGAACATAACGAATCTGTCGCCCATTTTATTCAAAGGTGGCGCACAGTTCTTTATTCCTCGGCAAGTGCTCCAAACATGGATCAGATGGAGCTATGTGATTTATTCCTTCATTCTCTCAGCAGAGAAGTGAAGGAAGAGGTCTGAGAAGTTCCCACTAAAGACTTATGATGAAGTACTTGAGAGTGCTCTACGAATAGACCAAGCAGCAATAGATAGTGGTCGTAAGACGTATGGAGCAAGCGGAGATTAATCACCTTGACTCAAAATACTACAACTCTCACGAACGTCAATCAAGGACCTAAAATCCTTAACAAGAATCGTGGGGTAACAATGGATGGGGTAACTGACCAACCCAAGAGGGTAAATGTTGTTAATACTCCGTCACAAACAAACAATCAACGAAACAACAATTTTACCCCAACGGTCAATACGGTGGATTTTAACAATCCACAACAACAACAACGGAAAAATCCCATGCAAGGATCAAGCCAAAACTCCTTTGGTTATCAAAACCAAAGACAAAACCGAAAAAAAATTTAGTCTTAATAAGCAGTTTGATCGGAATTTTAGGCCACATACACACCAAACCAACAAAACGGAATTACAACCCCAATTCTTATTGTGGTTTCCATAAAATTCGGGGGCATGACACTAGAACGTGTCGTGACTATAACAAATTCATGCAACGCTTGCCAAATGAACAAAAACAATTCTTTATGGATATGTTCTTAACAGATCCTACGTCACCAACGGCAAATACCTTCGCAGGGGCAGTTTCCCCTCAAAATGCTCCTCTCAAGATCTTTAATGATCCACTCCCTAATCATGATAGCAATAGGTTGAAATCAACTGGAACAAACAAGGGTGCAATAATAGGAAACAACGATCACGAGGCTTCGACTTCGCTAAATCCGTCAGTTGCACCACAACTAGGAAGTCAACCACGACCCAAGGTAGTTGGATTAGTGGAGTTAGACCCCGAATTACCCGTTGAAGCAATAACAAGAACACGAGAATATTTCTCTCAACCTAGTCCAAGCCGTCTACCGGAAACAGATAGCATCCAGCAAACCGTGGCGAAGCCTATGGGTGCTTACGATCTAATTAATGATCTAACAAAAACCTTTTCGCATATTTCATTCCTTGATTTACTAAAGAACTCCCCTGCTCATAGGGCTGCTCTTTTAGAGGCATTAGGTTTGGGTCATTTAGTTAGTATCACTCCACCGCCGAAGTGCAAGTAAATCATATAGACTTTGATGTTTATCCCAGGACAGGCGGAGAGGGATATCGAATTCATATTCGAAATAGGTAAAATGCCTACAGATGCTGAAATCGCATGCCGAGGTGATCCAGCCTTACACTTGCAAGACTAGGTTTATAATAATTATGTAAAACGGAAAATGGTTGACGATGGAGCTGCGGTTAACATAGTCCCTTTCTCTTTCCTCCAAAAACTTGGATATGGAGAAACGAACTGTTCTACTACTCGAAATACCTTGAGAGGCTATGATAGCCTTAAAGCCACTTCGATAGGAACCATAATACTACCGGTCACCTTGGGACCTAAAACAATCCTAACTGAGTTTTATATTATAGATCGGGAAACCAATTATAATATGATCCTCGGCCGACCATGGATACACCGCATGAAGGCAATCCCTTCTACGTTATTTCAAGAAGTAAGATTCTTGCATCTGGGAAAGGTATTTGTAGCCAAAGGTGATCCAAAGCCATTTGATGTGCACCTAGCTGATTTAAAGAAAAGACCAGGTGTACACTCGGAATTTGAACTTCCAACGAACCAACTTAATAAACCCACTGACTCAAAGTCAAAAGAAAGGTTGGTACCTACGACGGATCTTGAAACCGCCAGCTTAGCCAAAACAACCCCAACTCCTAGCGGAAAAATAAAAGAAACTGTATCACTAGGGACTACTGCAAAAATCGTCGAATTAATAGAACAAGATTTACCAATGTTCTTACCTTTTGATTCGGCAGGCATAGGATATTCCCTAGGAGTCGGCTCTCTTCCAGCAGAAGATCTCTGCATGGTCGAGGTAGAATGCGCAAACACAATAAACACCCCAGCCCCCATATTCCCAGCTAAGTATTGGACTCTCCATTTTGATGGGGCTAGGTGCCGTTACGGAGCAGGGGCAGGTATAATTCTTACCTCGCCAGAAGGAAAAGGTCATGCCATTTGCCTTCAAGCTCAATTTCGAATGCACAAACAACAGCGCTGAGTACGAGGCCCTCCTCCTCGGTCTCACTTTAGCCAAGAGAATTGGTGTCGATAATATCAGAGTTTTAGGAGACTCGCAATTAGTGGCAAACCAAGTTTCAGAAGTATATGAAACTAAATCCGAACACTTGCAACTTTATAAAAATGCTGTGTTAGATCTGAGTAAGGCATTCAACTTCATATCTATTGAAGCAATTCCTCGAGAGAAAAATCTCCTCACGGACTCGATAGCAACTTCGGCATCCCGTTTTACTCCAAGTAATGAATTAGAAGATACTCACTTCACAATATCCATTCGTGACGAATCATTAATAAAAACAGTGACAAACCCTCTTTCTAGTGGAAGTGAATCCACAATCCTAGACCATGTTGGAAATGATGCAGCTACTTTGGATTATTTAAATGCCTATGTAGCATTACATCTCTCCTATCACATGCTAGATTTATCCCTGATTCCACACTCGTCTTCCTACTTTGGAAATCCCGTAACAGATATCCCCTTGCAAAGGGAACCTAGCATATATGCGATAGAAAATAGGGATGATTTAGATTTACCTCCAGCGCCACCTGAGTTCGAAGAGGGTAACGCCTCTTTAATCGAAGAAACAATCGATATCAACATCGGAACGGAAGATGAGCCAAGGATATTGAAATTAGGTTCTTCGTTAACACCAGAAGAAGTGGAAATACATACTTAGGTTCTCAAAGAACATCAAAAGGCATTCGCGTTTAATTACAAAGAAATGACAGGATTCGCACCCCACATTGCGGTACACAACCTCGTTACTAAATCGGATGCAAAGCCGATTAAACAAAAATCAAGACCCATGAAGCCCAAAGTAGCTCTCATGGTAAAAGAAGAGGTAAGAAAAATCCTTCAGGTAGGATTCATCAAGCCAGTTGACTACTCTCAATGGGTATCTAACATCGTTCCCGTTCTAAAAAAGAATGGAAAGATACGCATCTGTATAGATTTTCGGGACATTAACAAAGCATGTCCTAAAGATGACTTCCCATTACCATCTATCGATGTCATTGTTGATGCAACAGCTGGGTTTGAAATTTTGTCTCTTATGGATGGGTTCTCGGGTCTGACAACCAAATTAGAATATCCGAGCGGGATCAAGCTAAAACCACGTTTATAACTCCTGGGAACCTATTGCTTCTGTTGTTATGCCATTCGGTCTTAAGAACGCTGGTGCTACCTACCAGCGGGCCATGACATACATATTCCATGATCTAATTCACAAAATCGTGGAATCTTACGTAGATGACTTATTGGCTAAGGCCAAAAAGCGTTGTGACCACCCTGAAGTACTCCGCATCATTCTTTCACACCTAATAGAATATGGAGTTACCCTAAACCCAGAGAAATGCGTCTTCGGTGTAACAGGAGGAAAGCTCCTAGGTTACATCATATCATCACGGGGAATCGATGTTGATCCAACCAAAATTCGGGCCGTACTTGAAATGGTCCCACCTTCAAGTGAATCTGGGATCAGATCATTTCTCGGAAAGTTAGGTGCAATCCGGAGATTCATCCCGGACCTAAGCTTCGCCGTTCATCCAATCAACAATTTACTCAAGAAAGACTATAGCATTGATTGGACCGAAGACTGCAATGAAGCTTTTAATGCGGTCAAGCGTTTCTTGCTATCACCACCTACGCTAATGCCACCTAAGCTGGATCGCCCTTTAATCCTATATTCGCGAGCTACCAATGTCTCGCTGGCCTGTATGTTGGCCCAAGAAGATGATGACAAGAGAGAACGTGCTATTTACTTCATTAGCCGAACATTGCTCGACTATGAAACGCGCTATACACAAGCGGAGCGAGAATGTCTCGCCATAGTCTTCGCAACCAAACGCCTAAGACATTACATGTTAAATCAAGAAACGAAAGTCATAGTAAAGACAGACCATTTACGGACTTTTCTCACACAAGGGTCCTTATCCAAAAAGGCCGGGCGTTTTAAAACTTTAATGGGAGAGTTCGAACTAACGTTTATAAATCAAAAGTCAGTTAAAGGGAAAATCATCGCCGATTGGCTGGCTGACAACCCACTAGATGGGGAGATCTGGTAGATTTGGATTTTCCAGATGAGTGCGTATACTACGTCGAAACCCGACCTGCTATATCTGAGTGCCCATGGTACGCTGATATCATTAGCTACATCATGGACCATACGTACCCGGAAGGAGCTACACCGCAACAAAGAAGGCGGTTACGCATTATCGTAGCTAAGTACGTCATTATAGAGCAAGTTCTCTATCGAAAGGCGTTTGATGGAATGCTCTTAAGATGTGTTGACACAGAAGAATCCAAGAAGATTCTCTTTGAATCTCACAGCGGAGTATGTGGAGGCCACTTCGGCGGCCACGCCACCGCTCGAAAAATACATCGAATGGGCTATTTTTGGCCCACTCTAGAACACGACGCAATAGAGTTTGTACGCAGGTGTCGTAAATGCCAAGAGTTCTCTCATGAGATCCACATGCCGGCACAAGCTTTGCAACCAATCGCTACTCGTGGCCCTTTTCTACATGGGGCCTGGACTTAATAGGGAAATTCTCTCCCTCATCCACAGATGGCCACAATTTTATAATTACGGCCACTGAATATTTCACCAAATGGGTAGAGGCCATGCCTCTTACCACCGTACCTGGTTCATGTCGCCAAGTTCATTACGAACCAAATCATTTGCAGTACACGTATCCTGCAAATCATTATCTCAGATAATGGAACTTCTTTCAAAAACGAAGAAGTTCGTGAGCTATGCAGTAAGTTCAAAATAAGCCATCATACGGCTTCCTTATATTATCCCCAAGCCAATGGGCAGGCTGAAGCAACAAACAAGACGTTGAAAGCCATTCTCCTTAAAACGGTAAAAGAAAACAAACGGGATTGGCATTTAAAGTTATATCCGGCCTTGTGGGCCCACCGAACCTCGATAAGAACGCCAACAGGAGCAACTCCTTTCTCATTGGTATTTGGGTCAGAAGCAGTTCTCCCACTTGAAGTTGAAATCCCCAGTCTCCGCATTTCACTACAAGGGATTTTAGATGAAGATGCTTACAAAGAAGCACGTCTTTCCCAACTAGAAAGCCTAGATGAAACTAGGTTAGATGCTGAACAACGACATAGAGTCTATGCCGACCGGATGTGCCGGCAGTATAACAAGAAAGTCTATGAACGTGACATATACGAAGGCGATCTGGTGCTAAGGTTGGATAGCCGGATCGATAAGAAGACCGGCGAAGGAAGGAAATTCCGACCCAAGTGGTTGGGCCCATACCGAGTCATGAAAGACTACGGAAATGGCGCATACCTCTTATGCACACTAGAAGGTGAGGAGTTTGGCGAAGCAGTCAATTCCCTCCACCTCAAACGTTTCTACGCATAAGTAGCTAAGGCTTAGATAACTATCTACATTGCATTTTCATATAGATTAGGATCATTTTGTCCACTTGTTCTTACACGAATCATGGTCGAAGAATCTATTCTCAAAGCAATTCACTACAAACTCGTGATGTTTCTGGCATAATAGTTCTTTAATCATATCTCTCCATATTCATGATATCATCAGTCATCTTGGAATCTTTTATCAAATAAAATCAGACATGACGAAGTCCTAACGGTAACCATACCAAGATCTGCAAGTCTTTTCTCACCTTGGTTCCTTCTTAGAATAGGTGTCTTGTCTATGGTCTGTTCTAGAAGCTTCATGGTGTCACATCTATCCCATATATATACATCTCTTTGGAAACAAACATATACTGACATTTTACTCAAATAAACAAGTCAAACGTTGATCAAAAATAGAAAATTTTAAATTTACACATTTCCCTGCCCCACCAACCCTCGGTGATGAGCTTGCGTCTCTTACTAGTGACGTAGGGTTGGGAAAGGATGGAAATGCCCTTACTCGCCTACGCTTTTGCCCATGGTGATAAACCCACGCTTCTTACTAGTAGCATGGGGCAAGGTGTAGGGGGTCCTCTAAGACAAACAAAATTCAAATGGTCATACGAAAGCAATTCAAACTTTCAAACTTTGAGTCAAAAACGAATGAATCAGATGTTCAAAATTCCAAGAGAGTCAAAAATCCTAAAAACCAGATTTTGTCTACTATGTGGCCATCTACGGGTCTAAGTCTGGATAAACCGCAAGGCAGGTTGCACCCAAAACTTCGAAGTCATTCAGGTAGAGTAAGCTTGTAGCTTCCAATTTGGTTCCACCAAAGCTTCGTCTGTCTTTCGTCACTATCGTTTCACAATTCTTCATAACTTGCGCCCTTCTTGGCTCTTGGTGATGAGCCCTCGCATCCCACTGGTTGCGTGGAGTTAGGAGTGGGGCAAGTTTATCTGTTCATCTTACCGTTTATTTTCATCACTATGCCAAAATAACATGAGGTATCCAAATTGCTAACAAAAATTAAGATTCAAGATCATGGTATATCTACAATATCATATATCAGCATCATGAAACACAAAAAGAAAAACAACCATTTGCATCATCTGTTTTCCATTGCATACATTCTAGAAAGCATATAATACATACATCATAGTATACACGAAGCAGTTGGAAATAAAGAAAGTAGAATACAAATGACAAGTTTTGATCCAAAACCGACGCATATATATAAATAATCAAAGTTTATATACAATGCCATCATGCACTAGGCATGGTCAAAACGCTCAAAGAGCCCGTAATACACAAAAGAATCTAAATACAAATACAGAAAGCCAAGTGGCCTCTCAACCCCTGCGCGATCCCGCTGAAGGTGCGCGCCCTCGCCTAGGACTCCGGCTACGCTGGCGCTCTGAATGGACGGAGGGCTCGGGGTCCCTAGGGGCAGTCGTAGTCTCGCCATGAGAGCGGCTCCTCATAAGACGCTCGGCTGTCCTATAGCCTGCCAACTCTGTACGGAGAGTTGACACCATCTTGGCCACATGCCAAACGGGAGCGAAGACGTCAGTGTGCTTGCCGGCTGCTGAGGGCTCCCCGGCATCCACAGATAACTCCGCACGGGTCTTATCCATAGGGATCATCAGAGAATCGACGCAAACCCTACGGATTAGATCCCGCCACTCATCAACAGTCTCTGCAAAGCAAAGAAAGAAAAACGAATTAGGAACTAGGCAAGAGGTTAAAGTGTACACAATACAAATATAAGGAGAGGATAACTTACTCGGATCACCAGGCCTCCAAGATGGGTCGCTAGGGCCGCAGGATCCAGAGCCTTGCTGCCGATGCGCTGGCCGACCGAGGGATCACTCTGTGGTAGGGGCAACATGGCACCCCACAACGGACTCATCATTTCCACCATGGCCTTGGGAGAGTGGCTCCTCAGAAGCCACGGTCTCTCTCTCTGCACTCTGCTCCTCCCTCTCTGCCCGCAGAATGTCCTGAGTATCATGCCACTCAGGATCGCTCTCGTCCGTCTGCTCCTCTGACCCTCCCTCTGTGTACTCCTCAGGATCGGAGTCAATATCTATGGGGTCGTCACTGCTATGAGCAGGACCTGCGGCAATCTGAAGTAATGGTGCCTAAGGTGCACCAGCTCTCCCTCTGGCCCGAACTATCCCCCTGGCTGTAATAGGAATGCCAGGGGTAACCACTGTCCAACCATGGCCTCTAGGCCCCCCTCTAGCCTCTCGGACTGATCTATAAACAGGTGCTACTGGAGGAAGCATAGCCGCGTATGGGAGGCCAAACTGCTGAGGAACCCTGCTGAAGGGATGTACCTCTACCCGTCCCACACGATCGATAAGCTGCCCTGTGATGGAGCAGGAGACCAATGTCGTGGTCTCCTCTCCCCATATACCGGCCATAAGCTGGTATGGTGTAGCCTCCATGTCTGCCATGGTAAGGGTGGCTACTGGCTGGTGAGGTGCTCTGAGCACTGACATACCTGACCATCGGGCTGCCCTCACCACCCCGGATCTGCCACCTCCACGCCTCTGCCATACGGAATGAAGCGCTCATACACCCAACTCATGACTAGAGTGGGGTGGCTCAAGGACTGTCCCTGCAATCGGACCACCCTGTATAAGTCATGGTAGGTGGTCCCCAAAATTCCGTGCCCCCAGCGTATTTCCGGCCATGTCCCTCTATCTCATGCAATAACGGGGCCCCAGCAACAAGTATAATAAGGTGTCCCCTCCCTTATCCCCGATGAGTCTCGAGGTAAGGATCCCCATAATGGCTTCGTCGAAAGATAGGGATGGGCAGAGAAAGGAATGGATCTCGACTCGCACTCCCTTCTTTGGCCCGTAGAAATGGCCGCATCCCCATATAACCAGCCCACCGAGCTATCTCGTGCCCCTGAACCAGTGTCTCAGCTTTAAGTCTCCTCCCGATGATCGGGACCCCCAGGATGCGGTAGACATCCTCCAAAGTGATGGTCCACTCACCACGGACCCCTGGCAGTCGGAAGGTGTTCTGATCTGCATCCCAATATGAAAATAGGTCACAAAGGATGTGACTGGATGGAGCAACGTGGGGCACACGCGATATACGTAAAATGCCGGCCCTCTGTAATGTGTCCTCCTCATCTGCTGAGAGGGCATCCAATACCCCGGGCAGCCAGTCACACTCTCTCTCCCGGCTCCATCTAATGTACTCCTCTTTTGCCTGCATACACCCAAAAACACACAAAGAAGAGTAAGTTAGTATCTAAACAATATCAAGAGAAGCATAAAAACACGTACAAATGCTAAAAATACAAGTACAAGCTTTCAAAAAAGAGGCTCGTTTGCATTACTTCGAACCGCCGCCCGAGTAGGGGGCGGTTTTGTAACCGCCGCCTTAAAGGCGGCGGTCTCGTGTACCGCCGCCCTGTACAGGGCGGCGGTCGTGTAACCGCCGCCCTGTCCAGGGCGGCGGTCGCGGTCCGAAAACCCGCGCGGGTTTTTGGGCTTAAAAAGCCCAAAAAATGCAAAAAAATGACCATTTTAATAAAAATGGGGCCTACCCAGTAGGCTCCCCCTAGATGGACCCTTTAAACCAAACATTTATGAAAATAACCCCCATTGCAAAAAGAATTTGGCATTTCAAATCGAAGGGGAAAACACAAAATTGAAGAAAACCAACCTGTGATCTCGCGGGGTGGCGTTCCGCACGTGGAGGCATGATCTCTATCTCACTGCGGACGTTTTGACTCTACTCGCGTGAGAAACCGTCACCGTGGGTCCCAGAGCTCGAAATCAACCAAATCGACTCGCGCAAATGAATAGGAAAATGGGCCCACTTTCATATATATAACGCCCCGATTCGTTTTAAATATCTTTTTCACAGGTTCGGAGCGCCGACGGAGGTAAGTTTCTATCCTCGCACAAATGGTACGTCCTCTTTCTCTATTATTTTAACGTTTATTTTCCAAATTATTGTATCTATCTGCACTTGAGTTCTCTTTTCATTTCGTAGGTAGCGGGAATTTTGGACGGCGTCATTTCAACACACGGGCGTGTAAGGTATAACTTCTAACTTCCCATTTCGGGACGGCCATACTCGGACCCACCGTTTTACGCCTCTTCATGGCTAAAACGCTTCTCCGAGGGGGCAATATGTACGTACCCAAAATTGTAAGGTACTATACTGCGGAACGGTGTAATAAGTGCCCCGATGATGATACAGATCTCTTCGCAAGGTGTTCGGGATCCAGAAAAGCTTTACGGACATGCGTTAACATCCCGCATGCCCCGCTCAGCCACCGCGTGCTTTGTTTCCCCCTTTTTCCTCCCTTTCCTTAGCTTTTTGACTTTCAGTGACGAAACCACCGCCCATAAGGGCGGCGGTCTCGTGACCGCCGCCCTGAACAGGGTGGCGGTCCTGTAACCGCCGCCCTGGGTAGGGCGGTGGTCCTTTACGCATTTTCCAGAACATGCGTTTGACAAAACGCATGCAAAGTTCGATGCTTCACCATCTTTCCTTGCCGACTTGAGCATGCATTTATGTTTTTGGTCCCCTGGAATAGTGTTTTTCCTTTGTTTATTGTTTAGGAGTTTAGTTTGGGTTTGATCTTTGGATGTTTGAATTCCTATAAATGCATGGCTTGTACTCAAGCAAATGGCCCTGAGTTTTGCTCCAAAGTTTGTTTTGAATTTCTTGTTGCAGCAGTTTAGTTTTCCTTTTGCTTAGAATGTTTAGTTTCTTTCAATGTATGCTTAGTTAGCATTGTTCTTTGTTGGTAAGCCACAAACCCATCTTGTCTGCAAGCAGTGTAGGCTTGTGTTGCAGCTGGTAAGCCACATATCCAACTTGTGCAAGTGAAAACATTACTTTGGGCCACCATTCTTCATTCCAGCTTCCTCTTTTCAGTGTTGTAGCCCCCTTTTATTTGCAGGTTTGGTTTAGCATTGTGTAAAGTTGTTAGTAAGCCACAGACCCAACTTGTGCAAACGGTTTTATTGCTTTAGAATAGAATAGCTTAGGCAGCCATTAAAGTTGCAGGTTTTGCTCTTCATACAGATTAGTTTCAGGTTCTGGACGCATTTTGTTGCATGACTCGCAGTAGACCCCGCTAGGAATTGCATAGGCCAAGCTCTGTACTCTTGCGCTATCCCTCTCCTATCCGCATTCTATTCTGTTTGCATTCTGAAGGTTGTCCATTGATCCAAATATCTATTCCTGTTGACGCAAGCATCACACACTTTTCTGGATTCACGTGAGCACAAAGAACGAGGAAATCATACTGAGGGGACAAGATCACACACACCAGCGATTCGCCACTGTTCTGCGAAATCCAGGTTCTAGCTTTCAAAGTTTTAGTTAGAACTTATCAAATAGAGTAGTTAATCGCTTCATTTTCAGTTATTTCCATTCTCGATATTGCAGGGAAGCTGTGGGGATTGATAGTTTCTGAGAAACTATGATTCATTCCTCACTTCTGAGGTAGGATCGAGAATCTTGCAGTTAGATTAGTTATTTCATTGTTTAGAATAGATATATCAAATTGCACAGACAAATAGCTACACTCGGTTATTTTGTTTGTTTTAAATTGTTAGCTTAGTTGTCAATTCTAAATAGTTTAAATAGCTGCTTTCTTACGAATTATCAAGAAAATACAAAAAAATAAGTCATAGATGCTAGAAGTATACTTAGATTTTACTTTATTATAGTTTGCTTTATTTTACTATTTTGCATGACAATTACGGGACCTAGGGAGCCCAGAGAATATATTTTCGATCCAATCGCACATCGCAGCCCAATCTCATAGTGTCAATAACGGCACATTGATCAAAACCTTAGGATACAAGTCTTCCAAACAACAACAGACTTCCAACAGGTCAGGTCACAGTTGAGAGGATTAAATATAGAAGACGACCAAGCACATACATTTTGGTCAAATCAGCCAAACTACAAAGTTATCCTAGAAAATATCCACATGACTATAGAAGGGCTCGAAAGAGAACAAATATTCGGTTGTGATCCACAAATCCCACACCTAACGTATCCATAAAAGAATTAGATATAGACACCGGCCTCGCACACCGGTATTCCAGTCTACCCTACTTCCGCCTATTATCATTCAACAATTATCTTTCTTGACACAACAACAACTAAGCTAGAGACTTTCTTGGACTAGGCCGAGAGAATCGTCCATAGAGTTAACTATATTCACCATATGAGCTTAGTGGGACGTACGAAACTATCCCAGTCATTTTCCACGCATCCCACAACCCATGACCGAATCATGCGAGCTCGATATTGATTGGAGCCTTCGAGTAGTCATCCTGGCTGATCGATCTATCACACCGGTCCCGAGTTAGAAGGGCCTTCTTTGCCTTAGACTCACAGATTCCATTAGTGCGCGTCAAAGATATCAGATTGCCTAACTATTCTATCCGCATATTATCTACATTCCATCCCCACCGGCTGTCTCGGCACGACCTCGGGAGGTCGGGTACGCGGAAGAGTCACTTGTTGATTCCCACGCTCGTTTGTCACTTTTCCGGCGTACGCTTTCCATCATGAAAAGAATGAATGTATCCATGAGAATCATGTCATGAGTAGAGCCGTGGTACTCATATTGAATACAAGGATGAATGGTGACAAATAATCACACAATTCAAGTTTGGTCATTGGTCCATAAAAGAGGTACATGGAAGGAGAGGTTATCTCAAGGAATTAGCCTATAAGTGACATAAAGTGATGTAAAACTTTATTCAACAATAGAATAGTCTAATATGCAAGGCATTAAGGGGCTCAGTGTTTTGGTTTACCTTCCAAAGAAGATAAACGATAAGCTCCTGATCCGTAGGTATGGGTGACATTAGAGGGTCCAAGCCAGTTAGGATCAAACTTACCCCGTTTAATTTTCTCATCTTTAGTTACATGTTGATTTTCCTTCAAGAAAAGGTCACAAATCTTGAAATTTCATTCGTGAACATGTTTTTCATATGAACATTTGATATATTTTTGATAGATGTGGAGGTGGTCGAGAGAATTTAAACAACATTCATCTAAAATCTCAAGTTTTTCCAAACGAGCTTGGTGAAAGTCATCATCATTGAGCATATCTTTTAGTGATATATGAAGAGATGGAATTTGGACTTTGAGAGGTAAGATGAATTTTTTACCGTAGACTAAAGAGAAAGGTGTGATAGCAGTTGAGGTGCAAATGCTAGTGTGATAAGACCATAAGGTGAAAGGAATGTGTGTGTTCCAATCCTTACTAGTATCGTTAACCAATTTTATAAGAATTTGTTGAGCGTTTTGTTAGTTGATTTAGCTTGACTATTGGTTTAAGGATAATAAGGTGAAGAAAACCTAAGTTGAATGCCAAAAGTGTCACATATTTTTTGTAAGGTTTTGTTTTTGAATTGTTTTCCATTGTCAATGATGAGGCGGTGGGGAACACAAAAGTGAAAAATGATGTGATGGTTGATGAATTCACATATTTTCTCAGCTTTTGTATAAATGAGAGGTACACCTTCCACCCATTTAGTGTAGTATTCATCCACCGTGATGATCCATTGCTGAAATTCATAAGAGTGAGGGTTAATCTCTCCGATGGTATCCAAACCCCATTGAGAGAAATGCCAAAGGTATTTAGTGAATTGTAATGTGTGACTAGGGATGTGGTGAAGATTAGTGTTTTGCTGAAATTTCACACAACGTTTGATATAGTCACAACAGTCTTGGTTTAGAGTTGGCCAATAGTATCCAAGTCAATGGATACATTTAACAATGGCGAGGCCAATGAAATGACCTTCACAAATCCCATCATGAATCTCCTTGATGGTGTATGGGATTTCAGGACTTCTAAGGAATTGTAGGAGGATACCGTCAAAGCCACACTTTTAGAGAAGACCCCCCATGATGACATAGCGAGAGAAAATTTTGAGGAATGATCATTATCTATTGTGAGTAAGATCCGAAGGTAGAATTGAAAGGGAAAGGTAGTCAGTGAACTGCTTGTACCGAAGGTCACTTGGGTTGGTTTTAACTCTTCCCAAAAAGTTAAGGTCCTAGAATAGATAAGAGGGTGACTGTAACCTTTATATTGTGACAAATATTTTTGATTCCAAAGGTGAATTAGGTATTTGAGAAGTAAGGAAGGCCATGGTATCTGCGAATTCATTAGTTGACTGAGAGAGTATTTTGAAGTTCATAATGATCGAAGGTAGTTGAAAGCATGTTGACATGATGTTTATACTTTTGAAGTATCTAATTTTGATCTTGGTATAAACCATTGACTTGGTTCACAACCAATTGAGAGTTGCCAAAGATATTAACGGATTTAAAATTTGGGAAAAGGAAGTGTGAAGACATAACATGAGTTTTCCATATTCGACAATGTTGTTAGTGTAGTCAAAATCTAGTTTGAAGGATAAAGGCATAGGCTCACCATCAAGAGAAATGAGGATGACCCCCACAAGTCCTCCATGCTGGAATTTAGAACTATCAAATAATAAGGTCATCGATAAACAGTGTCATCCAGGGAAGGACTGTATATAGATTCATCAGGAAAATAAAAGTTAGAAGATTGATTTCTAGAAAGAGGTGCATCTACAAGCTGATCTATAATGGTTTTTCCTTGACAAAATTTTGATGGATGAATTCAAGATCTAGGTCTACAAGGAGCATTATCCAATGTGTGGCACATTGGTTTTGGTAAGGTTTAGCATACATGTAATGTAAGGGGTAAATGTTGTGATGATGAAGGTTTTTGGTTGAGTAGAGTGTACTGGCGAAGTTTAGTGGAGATGAAGACTAGGTCTAAGCACAACTTTTCAGCGTGAGTATATCTAGTCTCATAATTTAAAATAGTATGTATTATCTAATAAACTACTTGTTCCATATGTTTCTCATCGCAATGAGTGAACATGAAACCCAAGGAATGATCAAAGGAAGAAATGTAGAGGTAAAAGAGTTTTTCATTCTTTGGTGGGATGTGCATGGGTGGCCAAAGGATGTATTCCTTTAAATCTTAAAAGTTTTTGTGTCAATCATCGTTTGAATTGAAGGAACAATCCTTTTTAAGAAGATGATGAAAATGCTCGACATCACCAAAAGTTCGGAAATCAAGCGTCGAATAGATTGAAACTTTCCTTTCAAACTACGAATCTACCGAAGGTTAGTAGGTGGAGGCATTTCGAGAATATACTTGATTTTGGTGGGGATCGAATTCGATGCCACACAAAGAGAAGATGAAACCAAGGAGTTTTCTAGAGAGGATGGAAAAGACACATTTTTTGGATGAAGGTGAATACGGTATTTGATGAGGTGATCAAAGACAAATTTAAGGACTGCGAAGTGTTCGGTGAAATGCTTATACTTGGCAAGAAGATCGTTGACATAATCTTCCAATATAATATGTATGATTTCGTGAAAGATATAGGTCATAGCACGTTGATATGCGACACCATCATTTTTAAGGCCAATGAGCATGATGCGATAAAAATGTTTCCCCAATGAGTGATGAAGGTGGCTTTGTGTTGATCTTCAGGAGTGAGTAATATTTGATTATAACCCGAGAACCTATCCATGAGTGATAAAATCTCATGTCCGGCTATAAGATCAACAAGTTGGTCAATAGTAGGCTAAGGAAAGCCATCCTTAGGACAAGAAAGGTTAAGGTCGTGGAAATCCATGTAAATGTAGAGTCCCCTTATCGCTTTGGTGATAAGAACGATGTTAGAAATCCATTGGGGATAGTCAATGGGTAAAATAAAAGAAACAAAAAGGAGGCATTGGAGTTCTTCTTTCACAAGAAGGGAAATGTGGGGATGTATTTTTCATAGCTTCACATTTCCAGGTTTAGCATTGAGAATAGTTACGATATTGTTGACCACGATATGTGGGTCAATACTAGGTATATCGACATAAGACCAAGTAAAAATGTTAATATGATCTTGAAGGAAAAAGGTGAAGGATTCTTGTTTAGTGGAATCTAAATATTGGCATATCTTTAGAATTCAAGGGTCATCCTAAATCTGAATGTTGATCTCTATGGTCGATTCATTCAGCATGTTTTGTGTCTCAAAAGGTAACGACCAGTGAATGTAAGAGTCATCCACACATAAATAGGTAAGAATAGAATCATCATCATAACATTGAACAACGTTTATTGAGAGTGTTTCATCATCGATCATGTCCTGGATATAGAATAGGAAGAGAAAGGGAGCTTCACCATTAATTTAATAGGTAATATATCCTAAAAAAATGGTGTTCATAAAAAAAAGTTAGGAGGGATGGATTCTTGATCCATGAAATCCGTGGGGGATGGTGGTTTGGTAGGTGAGTGAGATGGGGAAGGTGTATCTTCCTCTACGAGGTTGATATGGGCCTTCTTAGAAGAAGGTTCCTCATAAAAACCCAAGACTGTTGTGGTCTTTGTGTTTTCAAGTGGTGCAAGGTATGACTGTGTGATGACCACTGTTCATAAAGACCAAAGCCAAATCATTTCCAAGCACATCGATGAATAAAAAGTGTGGGTGAAGTGACGATTGCTGAGATATTGATAATCGATGAAAAGGTCGGAGTTTGGGAAGACAGTTTTGGAGTGTATGATGAAGTATCATGTCCCCCGTATGTTAGGTTGGTATGAAGGTTGGGAGGATTATATGGGAAAACTTCACCCACATGCTGGTCGTAATATGGATGTTGGTGAAGGTTACCATAATCTTGAGGAGTAAGGAAGGTTTCAATATTGTACAGTGCGATATTATCCCATGGTTAGGTGTTGAAAAATGCTTGCAAAAGGATCAATATTCGGTATGTTAGTAGTGGGAATAGATGAGTCACTCGAGTTACGAGAATACGAGGCATCGGTTGTTGGTGAAGTAGATGGGTTGGTAGATGGGTTAGTGGAAAAGCTATAACAACAATAGGGATAAATGAGCTGGATAAAGAATATGTAGCATCCACAATAGGTGATAAGGTAGTGGTAGAATATGTAGGTGAAACAATGAGAAGAATAGGTAGGTGAGGCGTAAGTAGAAGAGATAGGTGAGGACGTATAAGAAGATGCATTGGTAGAGGTGGTAGAGGTCCTAATTGGAATAAAGACATCATTAGGTTGATATAGAATGTTACAGGTTTTAAATGGTGAAGGATCAACCCGAATGGTGTAGGAGTGTCCCTCGTATTGAAATTTTAGACAACGATGAAGAGTGGAAGGTACACATCCCATGACATGAATCCAAGATCAGCCCAACAACATATTGGACTAGAAATCCCCCTCGAGGATGTAAAAGAGTTTAGGAATGGTATGAGGGCCCATGCCGATGGCGTGAAGGATGATGGTGCCAAGTGTAGAAGTCATGATGTCATTAAAAGAGTGCATTATAACTGGGTTTTTATGCATGCAGTTGGCAGGTATGCACATTTGTTCATATGAATGGGAGGAAATGATATTAATGTTTGCATCCCCATCAATCATAACATGTCAAACGTGTGTATCATTTATGTAAGCAGAGATGAATAAAGTAGGATTAGGATCATTGGATTGTAAAGGTACAATCTCTTTGTCGAGAGAAATTGACCGAGTTGAAACCTGAGGAGAAGAAATGGGTGCAAAATTTTTAGGTGGAGTGGTAAGGGCAGCCACATGATGAGGAGTGAAAATTGTTGAAACAGGTCTGGGGTCATTAGGTGGAACCTCAATAGATTGCAGGACCTCCATGAGGGTCTAAAGATGAGACTCAGAGTTTTGGTTGAGGTTGTACAAATACATCTTGAGAGGAGATTGATGAAGTTGTTTGATCATGGTCTTATGTGCGACTCTGTTAGAAACATGGTAGGCCGGCCCACAGAGGGTTACCGGGGGAAGGAGCAGATGGAATGGTGGGTGTAGGTGTGTTGGATGGATTACTCATCTTCTCTTTTCCTTTATCCTTTTGTGATTGAGTGGTAACTCAAACCATATTTATCTGATAGATTAGAAAAGGAAAATATGGTTGTGGAGGTGTAGATGAAGGCCACTAAATAGATATAAGGTTAGGTCGTGTTGCAGCGGTTGAAGGGGAATAGAATTTTCTTGCAAAGTTCACCATCCTCTAAGATACCCTCTCGAGTCACAGAGCTAAAGGATAATATTTTTGAGGGCCTTACACCCTTCAACATCATGTCCCGACACACAATGATAAACACAAATCTTGGTATCATCAAACTACACCGGTCCGGGTTTGAGTGGGTCATAAGGCTTGAGAGGTGGTAGTGTGATAGTGGAGGTTTCTAACAACCAAGCAAGGATGTTAGAATAATACCCTACCAACGGATCACAATGAGAAGTGAGAGTGGGTTTCGATGGAGGTTTGGGTAATTTTTGTGGGAGGGGTGATGCTGGAAGTGGAGTTGGGGGTTGGGTTTGTTTAACTACCTTTTTGTTAGGTAGGGTGGTTTTTGGTTTATGCTACACCTTCTTGGGTAAATTTGTTGGGGTAGTATTTAAAGAAGAAGTGGATGCGAGAAGGTATGGGCGTGCGATTCAAACACAATGACAATGGTGGTGTGAGTAAGGCTATGATCGAAGGTAATGTAGAAAGTGTAGGTGAAAGAGAATATAAATATAGAAGTGATCGAATGGTGTGGGTTGCTTCGTTTTAATTTTTCCTTGGGAAGGAGGTTTCTTGACCAAAGTAGATAGATGTGGGCCTAAGATTAAGGGAAGAGGTGAAGGTGAAATCAAGGTGTGGGGGCTAGAAGGTTGGGTTGTCCTCTTAGGTGTTGAAATACACTTGGTAGCGATTTTTGAAGAGGTGGTCAAGTATATATTCACAGGGAGGATGATCTATACTAGGTATATGTATGACCCCAATGCGATTGTAGGTTTAGGTGTAGTTGCAGATTTGGGTGTTGGTGAAGATTTGGGTGCAAGCGAAGGTTTGGATGAAGATAAAGCTAATATGACTAGTTCAAGTGCGATAGATTTGGTTTCCTTGAATATTTTATGATATATAATAAAATTATCATGAGAGAAAATTTGCATCTGGGTCGAGACCGAGAGTCTAAGATGACCCCAGAGTGTGGAGTAGTTGACATAATCTAAGCGATCGGCCAAATGATAGAATGACATAGAAGAAGAATAAGATGATGATGGCTTAGTGGTAATCCCCGTCAATAAATCTGATGTCTCATGAGACAGGGGACAATTTTAGCTTTTGACTCAGTAGGTAGAAGTGAATTTAGAAGGTCAACATGACCTTTAAAGGATGTGAGATAATTGTCACTAATTAGAAAGGAAGATGAAAGTGGATCCTGTATGGGTAGAGGAAGGGGCAATGCAGTGGTGTAGACTCTTCCTTAGGTAGAGAAGACAATGAGATGGGCTCTTCCATGGGTAGAAGAATGGTCATTGCAGGCTTCTTGATAGGTGGATGGACAAGCAGGGTAAGTTCCTTTGAAGATGAAGACATAGGTGCGGTAGGTGGTAGGGTAGGTAAAACAATGGGTAAAGTTAGCTCCTCCACAGGTAGAGGAGTGGGTGAGGTAGCCTCCTCTATGGGTAGAGGTGCTGGTAGAACAAGATCCTACATGGGTAGAGGAGCTCACACTAGAATTTCCTCGATAGATGGGATGGAAGGAAATTCAAAGATAAGGGGTAGGGTCCGTGTCAAAGACGACATGAACCTTTTGAAGGTTAGTGTTATTAGTAGAGTTCTCGCTATCAATTTTGATAATGAGGTATGGTTCGAAAAAAGATTCTTAAATATATGAAGATTTTGATTTTCCAAATTATCAAGGGTTATCTAGACAATATCTCCATTATCTAATATTTTTTGGATGATGTTTTTGAATGTCTTACAATTACCATCGCTATGACCTCTAATGTGGTGATAGTTATAGTAATCATTCTCTTTATACCATGCGGGTATAGGATGGGAAGGGTCAAAACCATTATGTGGTTTGACCAAAGGGGAGCATAATAGAACCTAATTTTAACACTTTTTCCAATACAGAGGAGTAGGGCTCTCCTATGAGAGTATAACGTCTATGTTCATGTTTTTAATAAAAGTTTTGAATAGGAGAAATATTGGAAGGAGGTTTTGGTTGGTTTGATAAATGAGATGGGCCAACTTTCGGACGACCATGTTGGTAGATCCCTTTGCCTTATAATGAGTGTTCGTGCTCTAGAAGAAGAAGAACAATTTGATTTAAATGGAGCACTTTTTTACACAAATGTAGCTTCTTCTCTTCAATAGCATGTATTTCTATGTTATGAGCCATGGTGAATGCCTCATCAAACATTCAGAAGGTTTTTACTTGAAGAGTTGGAGAGATGTGCCTATCACAAGCTCCCATAAACAATTCTATCAACTCGGTTTGAGGAAGCTAGAAGGTGAGCTGGTTAATAAGGCCTTACAAATGTGTGATAAAATATGTGATATATTCATCTTCATATTAGTGTGTGCATGGTTTTGTTTAGCTAAGTTAAGAAAAGTAGAACTAGCACCTAGTAGTCCTATAACAAAGCTAAATCAAAATCTAAACACCATCATGTTAAGAGCTAAACAAGGTTAAATAACAACATTATTGCATTAGAACTTTGAAATGAAATCAAACTAACATGTTAATTATTAGAACCTCTACTCTTTAGATCACCAAAATAACTAAATGAACCTAGGTAGATTCATGGCAATCAAAATTGATTGTTTGATCTTCAAGGGTTTAGGAATCGAGCTCATCAAAGCATGGCTATAAGACCATTTTGATTATTTCCATATGACCCAAAGATTAGATGGATGAAATGAAAGGATGAGGCTTATCTCCTCTATTTGTGGAAAAATCAAAGGCGACAAAAGGATTATAGTGTATTTTCTATATGCTTACTTTTTTTTCTTCAAGAAATAGGTGTAAGTGTAAAGGTAGGAGGAGGGCTCTTTATATAGCCCAATGGATAAAGGAATCTCTACATCCTTTTGTATGTGGGATAATAGAGATGTTGAGTTAGTTGTGGATAAGGGGGGTTTAGAAAGGGTTGAGTTAACTTTAGGAGAGTTTAATTTGTCCTTTAGTGACTCATGGGGATAAAGGGGGTTTATTAATTAATCAAAGTGATTAATTAATAGATGTGTAAGCTTATAAAATATTTTTAGAGGAATATTAGCATAATTTAGACCATATAAGGGAATTAAATAAAATAAATAATGAATTAATGATTTAATGTTCTGATGAAGCTAATTAATTAATAATAATTAATTAGTCTAGATAGAAGGAAGGATTAATTAACAAAGGTCATTAATCAATTTATTATTTAGATAGAAAGGTTAATTAACTAGCGTAATGTAGCTAATTAACGTTGATAGAAGAAAAATGTGCGATATTGACGATATATCGTCAATTTGCCTATGGAAATGGTATAATTAGCGCAATTTAAGTATTTAAATTACTCGAGAAAAATTATAGGTGTCTACATTTTCCCCTTTTAGGGGTGGCGTAAGTGGCATCACTTCAAAGATAGGAGATGGATAAAAATTTGAAGGGGTAGAAGAAAAATTAGAAGAAGTGAGAGATGCACCTCAAGTGTCGATGGGGTGATGAAGGAAGACAATCGACGATAAAAAAGGTGATAACTAGATAGAAGAAAGGGGAGGGGCAGGATACCCTAGGTGAAGCAAGAATAGTGTTGATAGGAGGGTGGTGTAGAATAAATATGGAGAAGAAGAGAGAATAACTAGGCTCCATCCTTTACATTGGAACAACTTCAGTGTAATCATATTGCCAAAATATCTACGTCATCGGTCCTTATTAAAATATAAGCATATGACAAAAGTAGAATGACATGAAAATCCATACTATGAATAGTTGTAAATGCTAAAAACCAACTCAATGCAACATAAAGAACACAATGTAATACGAGAAGGAAACAAACTAACCTAACAAAGAAACATAATGCAATGTTTTCGTTATCAAGCTTTGGTTCCGACCTGTGTGAATTAATGACAAGGGTTAAAAGATGGTGTCCCAAGCAAGGATACATGCAAGGGGAATAACGAAGGACACTTGGGTCCTATGAAAAGCAAACGTGCACTATGAAATAGTACCAAGCAACTCATTTTTCTCCGTATAGAAATAGTAAGAAAAATAACTTTGTGGATATAGGTAGATCAAGATGATCCGCAAGTCACATGCAAGAACATGCGAGAACTAAAGAGCAATGATTTATAGGATGATTTTTATTGTTTTTTATTTTTTAGAAAAATATTTGAATGTTTTTTTTTTTTTCAACATATTTGAATGTTTTTGGATTTTCTGACGTTTTATGAAGCTATGTATAGGAAGAGAAAGAAATGTGGATGCCCCTAGAGATAGATGAGATGTACAAGGGAAAAACTCCATGCATATGAGAAATTGAATATGCGACATGCCCCAACAATTAGGTGGTAGTATTCAAAGATAAACTATTCACACATAGAATGGGGATCAAGGCCAATATAAAATAGGTTCAATCATGAGGGAGAAAAGATGCCCCAAGTGTAATTTGGCCAAGAAACACATGAGAGAAAGGAAGTGGGAAATTTATTTATTAAAGGGGGAAAAGGTGTCCACAAACATAGAAAAATGCCATCCTATAAACATGGATGTTATAAACAATTTTCAAAGAATAGAGGTTGTTATGGAAAGATTTAGAAGGAGGTTGATGAAAACGTGATTAGCCCAAGGAAAAAATAATGAGACAGGAGATGCGCTAAAGAAAGAGTTTGAACAAGGTCCAAAAAGAAACACCTGGTAACATATTAATCTTGTTTACTCATCGAGATCCTGTGTGTGCACATGGAAATGAATTACCTCTTGAAGGAAAGAGTTTATATACAACAAGTGAAGACACTAGCCCATGTGTAGGAATGATTTAGTTTCAAAGGTGATTTGGGAATGGATTATGGAAGGAGATCCGTATATTGCTCCATTGGCCCGGTATCCATTGCCTTGACGGAGATGCATCCGATTATAATCACAACATTTCTCTACTACTAGTCAGGCATCCATAGCCCCAAGAGAGGTAATTGGAAATACCCAAGGAGAGAGTTATATATAAATTTTCTTTTTCGTTTAGATTTTTATTTTTGATTAATTGATTTTGATTCTTTTTCTTTCTGAAAACTTATTTCATCTCTCTTGTTGGGTTAAGAACCACTGATGGCTTTATGGAAGGATGTGGAAGTGATTGTGATGACGAAATTGGCTAGTGTCAACAAATACATCCAAAATTTCTTCACAACAAGTTTATTATATGTAGATAGTGATAGGATCTCTAAGAGGTCAGTCATTCTTTAATTTACCAAGGTGATGAAAGACCAAGGTAAAACAGATACCATAGAGATAAATGTCGCAAAATGTGTGTGAATAGGCTAACCACAATAATCGAAGAGATGAAAATGGTGGATGACTTACAGAGGAATATGAAACAAAGGGGAGAAAAAACATCCATGTGTACGCAATACCTGATTGCAATGTTTGATCCTTGTACCTTTAATTTTTTTGTAATGTTTTCTCATTTTTTGTATTTTTGAACTATTTTATGATTTTTAAATATTTTTTTGATGGTTTTTGAAGTTAGGACCAACAATGTCACTCATGTGATAGGATCCAACAACGATGTGTGCAATTTATTTGATAAGAGAGACTAATTGTGTTTGGTTATCAAGAGTGATATTATCCCCAATCTCGATGATCGTGGTGAGTTCACACTCAAAAAATGACTATGATTTGTTTTGAAACATGGGTTTTGTATGTAGGAGCTTGAGTTCTCTATCCATAGGTTTTGAAAATTTGTGCCATACTTGATGGGTGCATTGGTGTGAATTCTTGAATCATGTTTGATTTTGGTTTTTATAATCATTTTAGTTGTTGGGAGATTTGTATCTTTTTAGCGTTTTGATCTTGGCCTGATAAAGAACCTATCTAGGTTTTTTATAAGCTAATGTGTAACTTGTTTGATGCCGGGAAGTGGGTGAAGAATGTGGACATTTAGAATTGATATGAGAAATGATGATGGGCTTGCCACAATCATTGGTAAAAGGAGAATGTGATGGAAAAAAGGACATGGTCCAAGAATTGAAGAATATGGGCTACCATGAGGTGAGCCACAGATAGAAGATGGAAGGCTACTTGGATGTGGCCCCAATATAGAGGAAGAAGGGATACTAGGAGGTGACCCAAGAATAGAAGAAGAAGGGCTACTAGGACATGACCCATATATGTAATATGATGGGCTACTAAGATGTGGCCCAATAATAGAAGATGATGGACTACTCGGGGGTGAAACATACATAGAAGACAAGGGGATAATTGGAGGTGCCCAAGAATAGAAGATAATGGACTATTAAAAATGTCCCACAAATAGTAGAGGGAGCGCTACTAAGAAGTGACCCACACCTAGATGAAGATGAAGGGCTACTTGGCATTGACCCCATAAGAGATTGTGATTGAGGAATTTTGATAGATAGAGAAGGATTGGGTGATGAGAAGATAGGCCATGGATCAATGCAAGACCCAAGAGTTTCATCACATAATGAAGAATGTGAAGATGGAAGAATAAGAGGAGGATCAATTTGTATGATCTGAGGCTCTTCCTCCATTTCTTGATAAAAGGAATCAACCTTTTCCTCATAATATGTGGATGCATTGAATTCTAAAGATAATCCTTGCTCATAATCTTCTAGAGGAATATATTCATGTGCCCCTATAAATGATCTGATTGTTTCTTCATTCTGAAAGAGATCAATTGGTATGAGTTGTTGATCGACCACCAGGGGTTGATTGGAAGAAATAGGTTCAATTGGTATGAAAAACTTAGAATATGTTTGATGATGATTGATAGAAGAAGATGACGTGGGGGACGAAGAATATCTAGAGATAGATGTCTCGGGAGTAGAATAAGGTGGTTTGGAATTACCTATACGATGGTATATTATCTATAAACTAGTAGGATTAAGTCCAAAGTCTACAGATTGTGACACATGGGTCGATTCAGACGTTTGACTAGAAGGAATTTGAGTCACACGAATCTTCAAAGAAGGAAGACTTCATGGGGGTGATTGATGAAGAAGGTCCTATGAAGAATGGGAGGACCATGATTCAAGAATTGCATTGGATGAATAATAACAAGGGTATTGCGAAGAAAGAGAGGACCAAAATTCAAGAATTGTATTAGATGTTTGATTGGAGGGATTCGGATCCATGTGTATATTCAAAGGAATAATATGTCATTGGGGTGACTGATAAAAGGGGTCCTTGTAAAGAAAGGGAGGTCCACGACGTAGGATTCGTATCAAATGTATGATGAAGAGGTTCTTGTGAAGATAGGGAGGACCACGACGTAGGAGTTGCATTGGATGAATGATGAAGAGAATTTGTGGCGACACAAATCTTTAAAGGAGGAGAACATTTTTTAGGTGATTGATAATAGAGGTCCTACAAACAAGGGGATGACTGTGACTTAGGAGTCAAATTATATGAATCCAAAACATCGAAGAGTCGAAGAAATATTTGGATTGGAATCCTTAGAAGAAGAGGAAATGTTTGGATTAGAATCAGAAGAAGAGTGGGGGGAACTGAATAATAATTTGGATTAGAAGTGTCCAAACCATACCATCGACTATGAGATGAAGGTGAGGAACAAGTTACCTAAATGGGTTCTCTAGCGTGAAGAACCAATCGAGGTTTGGTCATGATGGGCGTCTTTTGATGTGAACACTAAAACTTTGATTCCTTATTGTCATATGTATAAGGGACCTTGCGATAATCAGTCATTTTTGGCATGTGTTGGGTTCAAAGGCCTACACCTAGATTTTATGATCAAACTTCTTCAAAGTGAAGAAGGTTTCATGTTAATTTGGGCAACATAATGACAACCAAATAGACATTTCGTAAAGATGGGGATGCTTGTGTGATTTTCCAAAAAGGGAAGCTAAGAAAAACATACATTGTGATGACTCAAGATTGATAATCCAACAAGGTTTGGAGGCGTAAATGTCAAAGGATTGATAAAAAAATTTAGCAACATAAAGGATACAAAGGAAAGATTTCCTATGTTTGATTGATGCAAAATTTTCTTGATAGGAATTTTTTTTGCCAAGGTTTGAAATATGTGTTAAAAATGATCATGAACTTAGGAAAAAAACAAGAATATCAAGATGATCAAAGACCCAAAGGATTGTCCTAGAAATGAGTTTATAAGATGGATAAACACAAGGAACAATCATGCAAGTTCAAAACACAAAGCCAAATTAATGACCAAAGAATAATGAATGATAAAGAATCAATGGATCAAAGTGATTGTCTAAAATGAATAATTTGATGTGACGAATTAGACACAATCGCACAAAGTTTCTTGGTAAACCAATCAATCAAATTGAGTAATTCCTAAGTGTTCGATCAATCAATATTTTGACACGTAAGATGATCAACAAAATGTCACCACTTATGCAAATTTCAAAAATGAACAAGACATAACTAATAACAAAAGGTTGATACGATTTCCAAGCAAGGTATACTAAAAGCAAGTTTCAGTCCAATCAATACCTATATCTTAAAAGTGGAAATTACAAATATGAACGACACAACAATACCACTAAGATAAGTTAACCAAACTTTACAGAAAAGTAAGGTATTAGTATTGAAATAATATTATTACGATGCGTCAAAGGTAACAACAACACTTTTTAAAATCCGTAATGTTTGAAGGCAAACTAAGGCTAGAAGTATACCAATAAATTGTTACGATACATGTATCCTAACGTTACAATCTATACACTTAGGCCAAGTTTGCAAGAAACAATATGTAAGTATCAAAATTGTGGTGATATGATATAAACAAGATAACACCTCAAAGGAGAATCAAGTGATGAATCAAGCCTAACTACGATGACAATTTTAACATGGGTATCAAGATAAAAAAGGATACCAATGATATAAAAATGTCTCCACACACTTTAGAAGTTTAACAACTCACCAAAAAAATGGATGAGTATAAACGGACATAAAAGTGGCGAATACAATCAATTAGCAACACAAGGGTAGTCACTCTTCTTTTGATCAACAAAGTGTCAAAATAAAGTGAAGGAATCAGACTAATTGGGGGTGATAAATGTTAGCCTCACTTTGACAGAGTTTCATCTCACCTTAGGGAAAGTGAAAAGCTACGAAAAAAGTAACGCTTCCCACATTTCATGATGAATAATGGCTCACAACTCAAAACTATTTTAAAATGTTCAAAGTTGGCTCTTGGTCAAAGATATCTTCTTAGGTGGTTTTGTCGACATTAAAATTTTCCTCCATAATTTCTATTTTATTAATGTATGTATTAGGAATAGGATGTTGTTAAGTATAATTAGTAGTGGCTTCCAATAGAAGATAACGATGCAATCAGTACGGTGCCGCCAATAATGTAGAGTACAGTAATAGTCAAAGTACAATAGGAATGTTGTAAAAAGTAAATATTTGTCGTAAGTGGTCTGGTAATGTTAAAATGTCAAAGTTGGGATCGGTAGAGAAGTAGGGTCTACATGATTAGGAATTAGAAATATTATATTTGTAATAAGGATAAGGAGTGATGCCATAAATATTTTGTGTATTATATTCTAGAAAATTCTAAAAAGGTGGAACCCATGTGAGATGATAAGGTTTATTTTATCTTAGAAGATAAGCCTACATGTAAAGGCAAGAGTTTAGGCATGGAATATGATTGGCCGGAAGAGATTTCCTATCCTATCTTAGAGATAGGGTGGATAAGCCTGAATTTCGATAAAGAAAGAGGCCACCCCCTCATTTGATATAGAAGGAAGTAGTGAGAAATATTATACGAGTAAGTGTGTAAAGGAAGCCATCATTTTGAAGGTGTGTTAAAGAAGCCATTAAGAAGTGTAATTGTGAAGTTTCTCCCATAGTTATTGTTGGAAGGCAAGTGAAGTCAGTAACACTTGAAGTACCTCGTGGGTGAGATTGTAACAATTTCATGTTGATATTATAATTTACACTTATATTTCAGATTTATCACCATTCCTTCTTATCATAGTCTATGGTATTCTTGTGTTATGTTTGTTGTTGTGTTTCCGATTCTATCCACCAAACCGAAAGATGTGCATTAGTAAATAATCATAGCATGAGGAGTTCCCGTAAAGAATTATCATAGTGCTGGATTGGTGATGACATTTTGGTTCCGTTGCTGGGACCATTCCTCGTTGGTGGATTTTCTGGAGAGATATTCCCACCTAGTCAGAAAACATTTGGAGGGTAACCTTGTTTTTACTGTGTATAGTAGTTACCATGGTAAAGTCACTTTTTATCATGAATAGTATTTACCATAGTAACTTCATTTTTTACCGTGAATAGTGTTTACCCCAATAACTTCATATTTACCTGTGAATAGTATTTACCCCAAGAACTTCATTTTTACCATGAATAGTGTTACCACAGAAAAGTCATTTTTTACCGCAGTAAGTCAAGTTTTACCATAGTTTACCATGGTCATTCCTATTTTACTGTAGAAAGGTGTAAAGTCACTTTCTATTGTAGTGAGTCCAATTATTTGTGCACATAAGTCTTACTGATTGTACTTGTGAGTTGGTATTTCACTGTGGTTACTTTTAAAAATGGGGAAGATTCTTGTTTTTCAGCCTAATCTAATGAAGATGCTTCCTCTTTCATTCAAGAGTTTAAACGATCTTGCATTTGTAATGGCCTCATAAGAAGGGAACAATGGACTGAATTTTTCCTACCTTTTTGGATGGTTCAACACTTAGGTGGTTTGAAACACTAGGTGATAATGTGAAAAACTCATGGAATTTATTAACTGAAAGTTTTCTTGAAGAATTTGGTGAACAACGAAATATGCAGATCTCATGATCGAGATCACAAAGCTAGCCCAAGGAGAGAAGGAGAAGATAAGATATTATCATGCTCGTGTTCTAGAGCTAAGGAGGAAGCTCGATGCCCAGATCCTAAGGAAGGATTAGCGGATGGGTTGATGAATGGTGTGGATAATCTCCTCCTCTAAAGCACTTCATTCTTGGGATGAAGCCGAAATCGACAACGAGTGAATTATGACCATCCAAATACCATCACCATTGAACAAGCAAAGGAGATTGTAAGAAGGTAAGAAGAAAGCATGGAAGAGGAGCCCAAAGAAATTATTGCTAAAGTAGAGCCTACACCAACACCTTTGGTCCATAATCCACAACCACTCTCGGTGAGCACAAATCTTTATCCTAGGACATCTAGTGAGTATGAAGATCTGCTCAGGAAGATGGGCCAGTTAACTATTAATCTTCTTCAAAGAAAAGAATTTAGTTCTCAAGGAGGAGATAGAGGTCCAAAAAGAAATATTTCTGAAGTTGTATGTTATGGTTGTTATAAAAAGAGTCATTATAAGTATAATTGTCCAGATAGAGCTTCTACATCTAGTACAAGAGATAATGATAAAGGAAAAGTACCTGTGAATTCTTTTGATGTAGTAGATAAGAGCATAAATAATGAAGTAGATGTGTTTGTAACAAAAATAAATAAAGAAAAAGATAACCAAGATGGAAATGATCCTAAGAAGATGAAAGGAGAAACTAGTAAGAAACATAGGAGAAGAAAGTTGGGTGTGCAGGATTTTCTGATTTCACAGGGACAAGGACCATACTCCATCTTAGAAGATCTGTCCAAAAGGCTTGTAAATATTACATATGGTCAAATCTTGGCTATGTCTTCTGAGAAGAGGTGGGAGCTACGAAGTGGACTCGATGCTCGATAAAGGAAGGAGGTTAAGGTCCCTATTTTTGAGGTAGAGGTAGATCCCTACGCTCCACAAGTTGAGGTATTATGTAATGGTATTTCAATTCATGATGTCTTAGTTGATGGAGGTGCTGTAGTTAATGTAATGACCGAGTCTGTAATGAATATGTTGGGTTTAAAAATTGATCTCCCCTCAACACTTATGCTAAGGTCATTAAATAAAGGAAAAACTAAACCAAAAGGTGTAGTTTCAAATGTGGCAATATCTGTTATGGGTGTTGTATGTGTGGTAGAATTTCAGGTGATGAAAAATGGTATTGTTGCATACCCAATGTTGTTGGGAAGACCATGGCTAAGGAGAGTTCATGCAAGAAAGTACTACCGGAATGAAGGCTTCATGACACTTGGATGTGGTAGAGAAAGGGTGAAGATAAACATGATCCATCAACATCATAAGGTAGAACCCGTGGATTCAAGTGATGAAACCGATGATTGAACATCCTCTCGATTACTTTAGTACCAGTGAAGTGGACATCGAAGATGAAGAAAGTGAGATTGATGTTTCGGTCATGGATATCCTTCCACTCACACCGACTCATGACCCCATAAAATTATCTCAAGAAGATATTGATGATCATCTCCAACAAATAAATATTGGTGATGCATGATGGAGAGTGTGATGGAGAGTGAGAAGGAATCCTACCTCCAACTCTTTCAAGGTACATACACATGTTCACTTTTTATTATAAGGAACTCCATCAAGTAAGTTGGGTAGAACATTCTATTGAGCTGGTAGATGGTGCTAAGCCCATAAAGCAAATGCCATACGAATGAATCCTAACTTTTCCAAGACTCGTAAAAGAAGAAATAGATAAGTTGCTTGATGCAGATTCCTATTTGTTGTGGAGAATTTAGAATGGGTTTCTCCCATTGTGATCTCAATAAAAAATAATGGGAAGCTACGCATTTGTGTTGATTATAGGAAGCTCAATAAGGAAAAAAAGAAGGATCATTACCCTCTTCCATTAATAGATCAAATCTTGGACGAAGTAGTCGGCCAGGGGGTGCTATAGTTTTACCGATGGATATAATGGATATAACCAAGTTCATATAGTGGAGAAAGATCAGTCAAGACCACGTTCTCACCACTCCTTGGGGAACATTTTCTTATAGAGTTGTCTTTTGGGTCGTGTAATGCTCCGGCAACATTCCAAATTTGATGAATAGGGTTTTGAACCCTACATTGGGAACTTCATCGAGTATTTCTCGATAATTTTTGCATCTATGGGAGCAAGATGGACCACTGCACTGAGATGGAGACATCATTTGTGAGTTAGATGAAGCACAAGTCTCACTAAACCCTACAAAGTGTGTCTTTGGATGTTCTAAAGGTGTTTTGTTAGGGCATGTCAGATCCAGAGATGGTATTGGTACTGATCCCGATAAAGTTTCAAAAATTAAAGAGTTACCATTTCCTATGAATAGAAGTAAGTTGAGATCATTTTTAGGCCATGTGGGTTACTATAGAAGGTTCATCAAGAATTTCTCAAAGATTGCACAGCCACTAACCCAGTTCTTGAAGAAGGATGTTACTTATGAACCAGGAAATAAGGCGTATAAAGCTTTTGAACAACTCAAGGAAGCACTTTGGTGTGTCTTCACTTGTTTTAAAGAATCTAGATTGAAGCAAGCCATTCATTGTGTATATTGATGCCTCAGATGCAACACTAGGAAGTACTCTAAGCCAAAAGGATGAAAATGGGAATGATCATCCAGTTTACTTTGGGAGCAGACAAATGAGCAGTGCTAAGGTAAATTATATTAGAATCGAAAAAGAGGCTCTAGCTATCATTTTTTCAGAAAGAAGTTTAGAAATTACTTGCTAGGGTAGAAATTTATAGTTGTAAATGATCATCGTGCTCTAAATTATATTGTAAATAAGCCTAACCCATCATGGAGGATAGCAAGATGGATAATTTTGCTACAAGAATTTGAATTTGATATTATAGATAGGCCAGGAAAGAAGCATGTCAATGCAGATGCACTCTCTCAAGCCTATGATGGTTTAGGTTCATCTTGTGATGATGATGATTTCCTAGATGCAACATTGTTATCCCTTGACACAATCCCTAATGAATACATAGATATTTAGAATTATCTCAATGAATTCAAGTTTCCCCGATGGTGCCAATGCAAAGACTAAGAGGAAGATTACTCAAGCCATCATCCAGATTCTATTCTCGCATGGATTATTATTTCGAATAGGACCTCGATGGACAAGACAAGAGAGTAGTTGAACGTGATCAAGGGAAGGAGCTAATAGAAGAATTCCACAATGGTACATGTGGAGGACACTTCTCTGAAAACTTACAAAGCAAGAAGGATCTTGATGCAAGTTATCACCGCCCACTCTTTTTAGAGATATAATTATTGTAAGACATCCGATATTTGTCAAACACATGGTAACCGTAAGACTTCGTCAACTCCATTATGCCCTATTCTTCTACTTGGTCCCTTTGAAAAGTGGGGAATAGACATTGTAGGTCCACTTCCAACTACCCCACGCAAAAATAAGTATATTGTAGTTGCCACAAATTATTTAACCAAGTGGGTTGAAGCTAGGCCATTGAAAACAACTTCCATGGATGAAGTGGCAAGGTTCATATATGAACGCATTATCACCAGATTTGGTTTTCCATTAGAAATTATAACAAATCAAAGAATCCACTTCATTAATGAGGTGGTATAAACCCTAGTCAATACGTTTTCTATTAAGCACATGAACACAATAACATACAAGCCAAGCACAAATGGACAACAAATTTTGTGTTGTGTCAAATTCTAGCAAAAGATGCAGCCTTGCAGGTACATAAGTGGGATAAAAGGATTCATGCAGTATTGTGGGCATATAGGGCAACATCAAAGTCAGCAATAGGATACTCCCCATTTTAGTTGGCTTATGGCATTGATCCAATTATTCCTATTGAGTTTGATATTCCCACTGTGAGAGTTATGAAAAATGAAAAGATGGATGAAACCGATTCAAGAAAAGAAAGGTTGGTGCATCTTTATTTGCTAGAGGAAATGAGGGAAATAGCGAAGGATATAAGATATAAGAAGAGAATGAAGCAGAATGAATACTTTTATTAAAGATCCATTGGTCTCCATTTCATGTGAATGACTTGGTTCTAGTATATAATTCCGTATACAAAAAAAGGTAGAGAAAATTTCTTCCCAAATGGATGGGGCACTACAAAATAGTAGTGTGCATGAAAATGGTACATATCGACCGGAGGAGTTGGATGGTACTCCCATTACGAAATGGGTTAACCATGACAAGTTAAAGATTTTCCAGGCGCCAGCTTCAGAATGTCCATAAGAGTCTACTCCGAGGATAGAGTAGAAGTTAGGAAGGGGGAAAATGTCAACATTAAAATTTTCCTCCGTAATTTCTATTTTATTAATGTATGTATTAGGAATAGGATGTTATTAAGTAGAATTAGTAGTGGCGTCCAATAGAAGATAATGGCACCACAAGATAAAGGTCACCAATAATGTAGAGTACAAAAGAATAGTCAAAGTATAATAGGAATGTTGTAAAAAGTAAATATTTGTCATAAGTGGTCCGGTAATGTTAAAATGTCAAAGTTGGGATAAGTAGAGAAGTAGGGTCTACATGATTAGGAATTAGAAAAATATATTTGTAATAAGGACAAGGAGTGATGTCATAAATATTTTGTGTATTTTATTTGTAGAAAAGTCTAAAAAGGTGAAACCCATGTGAGATGATAAGGTTTATCTTATCTTAAAAGATAAGCCTACATGTAAAAGCAAGAGTTTAGGCATGAAATATGATTGGCCGGAAGATATTTCCTATCCTATCTTAGAGATAGGGTGGATAAGCCTGAATTCCTATAAATAAAGGGGCCACCCCTTATTTGATATAGAAGGAAGTAGTGAGAAATATTATATGAGTAAGTGTGTAAGGGAAGCCATCATTTTGAAGGTGTGTTAAAGAAGCCATTAAGAAGTGTAATTGTGAAGTTTCTCCCATAGTTATTGTTGGAAGACAAGTGAAGTCAAGTAATAATTGAACTACCTTGTGGGTGAGATTGTAAAATTTCATGTTGATATTATAATTTACACTTATATTTCAGATTTATCATCATTCCTTCTTATCATAGTCTATGGTATTCTTGTGTTATGTTTGTTGTGTTTCCAGATTGCATCCACCAAACTAAAAGTCATGCATTAGTAAATAATCATAGCATAAGGAGTTTCCAAAGAAAGAATTATCATAGTGCCGATTGGTGATGACTGCTCTCTCAACTAGGTGTTACAAAGTTGTCTTAAGCGAACTCGATTTACCAAAAATTCACACCGACTAATTTGGGAGTATCTCGACTTTAATTTTCCCCCTTCAAGTCCAATGGGAAACTAGTGGGTCCACATGTACTCTCACTAGGGTCGCCATACATGACAACCGGTAACTCTTACTCACAAGGTAAGACTAGTCAAGTAGGTTGTGCGGAGAACTTCCGTTTCGTCCAAAAGGTTCCCTCTTACATGGACTACTTTGGGGTTCCTAGACCACCCCCATTTTTGTAGCTTGAGGCTTATGCCAAAGGGGTTATGTCCTAGTTTTAAGTGGATGAGATGCACCCTTATCTCGAACCTACAAATAAGTGTTTTGAATATAGTTTTTTTATCTTGTTTAATTTGATGTGGTTTGCTTGAACACTTTGTTATCCAAAATGTGCCCCCGCTCATTTTTGTGGCTAACTCCTTGTGTTCTTACCTCTCTTGTTCCTCGCCTCCATTTTTGATTTTTAGGCACTCAAATCTTTCTAAAAATGGCACCATTGATAGAGCTCTCTCTCACTTTCTAGAAAGGTAAAGTTTTCCTCCTAACTCCATGTATTTTTCAAGTTATGGCTCTACAGCAGAGTTTTGTGGGAAATTTTCCCTAGAAGGCCTGCGCAGCCAATGAGAACGCGCCATGTGTCCAAGAAGTGGCGGGGTTCGGAGGAGAACTTGGAAAATTTACCAAGTGTTTGTCCAAGGTTTCAAATGGAAAATTTTTCCCGTAGGACCCGCCGACAAATCGGGAGCCGCCACGTGTTTGGGAAGAGTTTGGGAAATTTCGCCAAGTGTTAGCGCAAAGAAAATTTTGGAGGGATGGCCCTGTGGCCATTAAGAAGCTGACACATGTCCTAAGGGGCCGGAAAGGTAAGGCGTGGAGGAGTTAGAAAATTTGGCTAAGTTCTCGGCCAAAAATTCAAAAGGTAAGTTGTGGCCCGCTTTCCCCGCCGACGAACCAGAAAAAGCCACGTGGCAACAGAGCTGAACCGGTGGAACGCGGGTGGAAAATGGGAATTTTTCCCAAAGCATTGGTGCAAAAGTTAAATTGCCTTTGGAGCCTCTGCCAATGAATCAAAATGCGACATGTGTCCTGAATCGGCGGAGGACGGGGGAATTTTGGGAAATTTTCCCAAAGGGAAAACAATGGAAAATTTAGAAAGGAAAGCCCGCAAGGAAATTTTGGATGGTCAAACCCACATCCAATGGGGTTTTTACATGTGTCCAGCCAAAATATCAAAGTGGCCCATATGGAAAATTTGAAAGAATGGGCCCGCGCCTAATCAGAGCTCGCCACGTGTCTTCACCTCATCGGCCCGGCGGGGAAATTTTGAAAATTTTTCCAAAGGCAAAAATGAAGTAAAATGGAGCAGGAAGGGCCCGCGACCAATTAAAACGTGCCATGTGGCACCTGAACCGGCGGGTGTGGGGAATTTTTTGAAAATTTTCCAAATGACCAAAAAGGTAAAAAATTCAAATTTTTTGCCCGCCGACCCGATTTGGCCCTATTTTGCCCTAAATTTTCAAATCACCATATCTTTCGATCCAGAGCTCGATTTTTGCGTTCTTTATATCAATGGAAAGCTGGTGAAATTATCTACAAGATTCTATGGTCAATTTTGCATTTTGGTTCAGTTTTGAAAGAGAAAATAAAGAAATGTCTCTGGCACGTGGTAATGGCCAGAAATGACGTTTCAACAACCAGTTTTAATGCAAAATGGGTCGCATTCTTCTTCAGCATGGCCAAAAATGTCAGGGCATGGGTTTGTAAGGATGCCCATGCTATTTTAATGCATCTTCATTCAATGGGGAATGGCTCCCATGTTTTTTACACGTTTTCTCTCTCCTGGGCTCGACCCATGCATTGTAAAAGCCAGATTTGGCTCATTTTTTGAGTGTGGAACATTTTTTTTGGATAGCAAGCTTCTTCTTTCACCTTCAACAAGTAATTTTTGCAAGTATCAGACCTTCTTCATGATTGTAACAGGTTTCTGCCTCTTTGATGTTGCAAATGCAAGGATTTTGACAAAGGAAAATGACAGTGCAAGTGCACTCAGAATCAAGTTTCAAATTTTGTTTGTATTGTCTTGCTTCATTTCAGACCTCTAATTACATCTTATCAACCTGTGTATGATGTTTCATGTTGCATTTCATGAAATTGTGTCAATTTTCATGAACAAGAAGTGTTCACCACTCCTTTGGTGTATCACCTATTAGTTTAGTTTCAATTTTTGCACTTTCTATCTCTGTCTCCTTGGAATTTAGAGTAGGATTAGGATTCAAACCTCTGCAATTATGCAAATAACAGATCTAATCAGAGGAGTTTGAGGAACCAGCCTCTAATCTGGAGATTCCTCTCTCATTTTACAAGTCCCACACTTGGAGAGAGGTTTCAATGTTGTGCAATCACACTGGATGCCTGAAACATCAACTTAGAAACCTGATTTGCATCCAGGGGTGCTGCTGATTTGCAACAATAGTTTTGGCATGCCTGGTGGGACCTTAGAGGTCTCATTTTCATTGCAGCAAAGTTGATGTGCATCTGCTGCAATTTTCTTTCTTAAAAGAGCTATAAATTGTACATCCGCGACTCCAAGGAAGAAGAATCACTGGTTTTAGCAAAGAGCAGCCCGAAAAATCATGAGAAGAATCACTACAAGGTCAAGAGCTGGAGAAGAAGAGGTGATATTTGAATATCTGTAGTTATCTCCAAGAAGAAGGAAAAGAGGAAGAAGGATTCAAAGGTCTCCATCTCCACCAAACAGAACTCTCTCAACTCCTCCACCTGGTAGGCCTTTCATTCACCAACAAGGGTTCTAAGACCAATTATAATGGCACAAAACAACCCCTATATCAATTTCACCGGCATCAGCCCACTTTCTCTCAATGCACAAAATCCAATTCCAATTGCATCCTCGAAGAACATTCCATACTTCACTGGAGAGAATCAGACTACTACTCCGGTGATCATGTTAAAGACATCGCCAACCTTTATGCAATTCATGAACTCAATGAGATGCAAGTTGCTGTCAAATTGCTGGCATCTTCATTCAAGGGGAAGGCATTGCAATGATTTAGAAGCCTTGCCTCAGGTTCTATTCAAAATTGGAACCAACTATGTATAGCAATTCATGAGAAATTTGGAGAGAAGGGAGACAATTCTTCTCTTTTGGAGCAAATGACAACCATCAAGAGAGCTCCCAATGAGCAACTGACTGATTTCAACTTCAGATTTCAAAGGACTTGGGAGAGAATTCCAGTGGCAGTCAGGCCAACAACAGAAGGTGCTTTTCTTTACTATCTCAAAGCTCTAAATTCTGATATTTTTATGTTGATTCAGTCCATGGGAGGCATAACTATCCCTATGGCTTATAAAGCATTGCCATCGTGGGCTGAAAATTGTTTGATCCAAGTCGGCAAACTAGCCCCTAGACCTCCCATGTCATTGTTTCCAAGTTTAGAGAGCCCAAACACTAATCAAGCACCTAATTTGGCTCCTTCTCCCACTCCTAGAAATCAGAGTTCAAATGAAGCTTCTACTTCATCTCCAAGTGCCCCAAATGAGCTTCAAGAAGTCATGAAGCAATTACAAAATTTAGGTAATGAGCTGGTTACTCTTAAGAGGCAACAAACCCAAAGTTTTAGACCTTCTTATCAACCCCAAGCTCAGCCTAACAGGCAGCCATACCAACCAAAAAGACCACCTAATCTAGCTGTAAATGTAAATCAAACAAGGCCTCCTGCCAATAGACCATTTTAGCCCTATAATCCAAATGCTATATCTGCCTCTAAGGCATTGGTGCCAACACAAAACAACGTTGCTCAGGAGTATGATTGGTGTTTTCCATGCAATGAACCTCACAACCAATCTATGTGCTTCAACGGTGCCTTGAATCAAACATTAATGGTGACAACTACTGGTGTGGAGGGTGAGGGCAGTCAAGGAAACAACCAACAACAAGAAACATTCCAGCAGCAATCAGCTCCAAATGACACCACACTTGTGAACTGGCAGGCAGAGGATTTTTGTGGCATAAATCAAACAGTCTCTCAAGGTGTTGCAGCCAACACAAGTTCAAAAAGAAGGAATTTGGGTGAAGAACAACCATTAGCTCCAACCAATCCACAACCTTTTATGGCTCCACAAATGGTTGGCAAAAAAATCCAGCTAAATGCACAAGGGCAGCCAAGAACAACTCCTAGACCAAATCAAATACCACTATTGTTATCCGCCCACATGCAAGGGATGAATATGTAAACCAAGGGACAACAAAGAGATCCTTCATCACCATTTAGTATCATTGATCAAATAAATAAGACAAATGTAAATATATCAATGTGGGAATCCCTATCTATCCCAAAGCCGAGAGATTTGCTAGAAGCTGCCATGAAGGACTCGCCAACTTCGAATCAAGAGTCCAAATGCAAGAGAAGGTGCTCACAAACGCTACCCACCAAGGGAATCATGGAGGACAACAATGTAAAATGTTGAAGTCCCTCCTTTTTATGTCTCATTAATCATTGGAAACCAATTGGTTCACAATTGCGTGATTGATTCCGGGGCAAGTAGCTCAGTGATGCCCAAGCAAATAGCTGATCAACTAGGACTTCAATATGAAACCATATCCAAAGGGGTAGTGCAATTGGATGGGACAGCAGTAACAATAGTTGGGGTGATTAGAAACTTGAGTCTTACCTTGCATGCATGTCCAAATGTTGTTGTTTTACAAGATGTATCAGTTATAGACCTTCCACCACTCTTTGCCCTATGTTTGTCAAGGGATTTCACAGCCAAGATTGGAGGATATTTTTCTACTGATTGGTCACACATGCTGTTCAGAACGAGGTATGGAACCAAAGCTACAATCAGGTCTGAACCTATTGCAAACTTCCACATTGAGCCCTACACTCCAAGTCAGATCAATGCCAACTGTTCGGCATTTGATTAAGAAGATCACCCAAGCACTGATGAAGCTGACACCAAGGTTGGAAGCATCCCGATCTAACTCTTGATGAATGGGCAAACAAGGTACATGCTTTTGATCCTTATAAAGAAGTAGAAGAATCTGAGCTAGGGTTCTATTGCATACATCAAGAAGATCAGCCCATTCGTAAGATCACCAAGCCAAACCACAAGGATGAAATGAGGTATGGCAGATGTTTTTGATGGATCAAGGAGTAGACAAGGTGCGGGGGTGGAGCTATGCTTATTTCACCTCAAGGAGTAAAGTACTATTTAACTTTTAGATTTCAGTTTGCATGCTCCAATAACACTGCTGAATATGAAGCCTTGGTGCAAGGGATGCATTGGGCAATAAAGAGAGGAATAAAGAACTTGCAAGTCTTTGGTGATAGTGAATTGATTGTAAATCAGGTCAAGGGATAACATGCTGCCAAGAATGATCTACTCAAGTGCTACAAGAACAGGGTATGGGACCTCATTGAAGATTTTGAGGGTTTTGGCATCAAATCCATTCCTAGGAAAGAAAACCAAGCTGCTGACAGGCTTGCAGCAGTTGGGGCAGCCTTTGATATTGTGGAAAGCATTCAACAGGACAAGGTATAGCCAAACATCCATGTGATTGTGAGGCCTTCAGTGCTGGATAACAATGTAAGTTGGCAAGTGTTTGAGAATGACCATAAAATCATCCATTTATTTAAAAAGAAGCTGAGTTCTCACTAAAAATCAGAAAAATTGGAACAACAAAGATGGTGACCAAGTGGTACAAATGAGAACTAACAAGCTGCCCAAGGGACTTTTCACTTTGGAATCCATTTTCAATCCCAATGATCACTTTAGGAAAGAGAAAGCAAACATTCAGGTCAAGAGAGAAGATTCAGTATCCATCTTGGTGGAAGAGAACAAACCATTGCAAATTGGAAAGATGACAACTGAACAAGAAAGGTATGAGTTCATACAGCTGTGTCAAGATGTCCCTGATGTGTTTTCTTGGAGCTACGAAGATTTGAAAGGTTTCAATCCCAAGTTAGCTCAGCACACCATTGAGTTGGATCCAAATACTAAGCCCATCAGGCAGAAACAAAGGCTAGTCAATCCACACATGGAACCTCTCATGAGGAAGGAATTGAACAAGTTGATTGAGTCAAGAATCATATTCCCAATCAAGCATTCTAGTTGGGTTGCCAACTTAGTTCCAATTGAAAGAAGAGTGGAGAGATCAAATTGTGTGTTGACTTCAGAGACTTGAATAGAGCATCTCTCAAGGACCATTACCCACTCCCTTCTATGGAGAAAATTTTGAAAGTCGTGGCTGGCTCCGAGAGGTTTTCACAACTTGATGGCTACTCGATACAATCGATTATGGTGAAGGAAGAAGATCAGTTCAAGACATCCTTCACAACCAAATGGGGAACTTATGCATACAGAAAATGCCATTTGGGCTGTCCAACGCTGGAGCTACCTTCTAAAGAGAAATGGACATGGCATTCAAAGGTTTGATTAACAACGTGGTGCTGATATACACCGATGATATCACTATTTTTTCAAAGAATGCAAAGCAGACCACCTCTCTCATTTGAGACAAGTCTTCCAAAGGTGCAGAGATTTGGAGTGTCTTTGAATCCTAATAAGTGTATCTTCCTAGCACATGAAGGAAAGCTCCTTGACCATATTGTCTCCAAATAAGGATTACCAATTGATCCATGGAGGGTCAAGCCATAAGAGCACTACCATTGCTGAGCCACAAGAAGGCCCTTCAGAGTTTCTTGGGGAGAATAAAATTTGTTCGGAGGTTTGTCCTAGATTTTGCAGCCCTTGTCAAACCTATCACCAAAATGTTAAAGAAAAGCATGGCTTTCAAGTGGACAATAGAAGGCAAGGAGAGTTTTGAAGCAATCAAAGAAGCCATCTCCCAAGCACCAACTCTCATCAACCCGGATTTCTCCAAGGATTTCATCCTCTATGCATTTGGAGGTAATGATACTATTTCTGCCATTTTGGTACAATAGAACAAGGACAATGATGAGTAGCCAATTGCTTTCTTCAGCCAAATCCTAGATGACTATGAGGTGAGATATTCTTTTATTGAGAAGCATGTACTTGTAGTAATCAGAAGCTTGAAGAAATTCAAGCATCTAGTCTCAAACAACAAGGTTCAGTTGTTGGTCTCTCATGCGGGAGTAAAGGACTTCCTCCTCAACAAGGATTTGAATGAGAAAAGGGCAGGTTGGATCACTCGTGTCATGGAGTATGAAATTGAGATCAAGGTCACCAAGCTGGTAAGAGGAAAAGGATTGTGTGAGCAACTAATTCTGGGCAAGCAAAAATGAGTATGCAATAAAGAAGAGGTTGTTTTGACAGTTCAAGACAGCCATGTGCAAGGTAGCACTCAAGAGGAGGATAATGCTATCCCCACTCCTTGTTGGACCCAAGGTATAATGCACTTCATAAGCACAGGCCTATGCCATCCAGAGATGAACAAAACCCAAAGAAGACACTTCAGATTGCAGGCTGTCCCATATGCCATAGTAGACGGCGTTTTGTTCAAGAAAGATGTAAATGGAGTGTTCATTTGAGATGCATTAACACAAATCAGATTCATAGGGTGTTGAAGAGTTCCATGGTGGACCAGCTGGTGGTCATTTTGCACCAAGAGTGACATCTCTAAAAATCATGAAGGCTGGTTATTATTGGCCCAAGATTTTCAAAGATTGCTTATGCATGGATCAAAAGGTGCAAGAATTGTGCATTCTTCACAGTAAAGAGAGGCTTGCTGCCCTTCCATTGCATCCAATTTCAGTTGACCAGCCATTCATGCAATGGGGTTTGGACTTCATTGGAGTCATTAATCCCAATTCAAGTCAAGGGCACAAATGGATTTTAACAGCCATGGATTACTTCACTAAATGGACTGAAGCAGTAGCTCTCAAGGAGGCAAATGAAGCTAGTATCCTAGAATTCTATGAGGGAATAGCAACCAGGTTTGGCATACCAGCTACAATAATATCAGATAATGCATTAGCATTCATTGGATCCAAGGTGACTGAATGGGCTGTCAAGAATGGGATCTACCTAAGTACTTCATCAAACTATTACCCTCAGGGTAATGGCCAGGCTGAATCTACAACCAAGAACTTGTTGAGGATCATTAGGAGGACTCTTGATGAGAATCGAGGTCTTGGCATACCAAAATGAAATCAGCCTTATGGGCTGATAGGATAACTCCCAAGAGATCCACAGGTAACTCTCCATTCAGGCTTGTTTATGGAAGAGAGGCAATCTTGCCCATGTCACTTGAGTTGCCAACATTGGAACTCATGAAGCAGTTAGAGTTGCTAGAGTTTGGGCCCATGGAGGTGAGATATGCAGAGTTGATGGAGCTCCAAGAGATCAGAGATCAGGCATCCCAAGCAATGGAGAAGGATCAAGCTTTGATCAAGAAGACCTTTGATAGGAAGGCCAAGAGTAGATCTTTCCAAGTTGGAGATCTAGTGTTAAAATGGGATGCAGATAGAGAAAAACCGGGAAGGCATTCAAAATTTGATGCCATTTGGAGTGGCCCATACATGGTCACAAAGTGTAAGGATAGCAATGCCTTCCAATTGTCTTCATTGGATGGTGAAGAACTGCAGATTCCAGTCAATGGAATCTATCTAAAGCATTACTACTAAAGGGAAATTCTCCACCTTGTAAATATTAGCTTAGGTTTTCATTCCTCCAAGTGCTTGTGCACATTGTTTTGTTGTAGGTTGTTTTGCTTTCCCTAAGTGCTTTGGCACGACTTGCTGTCCCTGGAGATGTTTTGCAGCCCTTGCTTCCATCAGGTGATATTCCATCTTCCTCCTTGCAACATTCTAAGTCAGTTGGGGTTCCGAACAGAAAATTTGATGACTCCATGCCCAATGGGCTGCTTCAGAAACTGGTATCTTCATCTAACAAGCAGATGACCCCTCTGAGTCACCAAAATTGTTATCTAAAATGTGCCCTTGCTCATTTTTGTGGCTAACTCCTTGTGTTCTTACCTCTTTTGTGCCTTAGTCTCCATTTTTGATTTTTAGGCACTCAAATCTTTCTAAAAATGGCACCATTGATAGAGCTCTCTCTAAACTTTCCAGAAAGGTAAAGTTTTCCTCCTAACTCCATGTATTTTTCAAGTTATGGCTCGGCGGAGTTTTTGTGGGAAATTTTCCCCTAGAAGGCCCGCAGCCAATGAGAATGCGCCATGTGTCCAAGAAGTGGCAGGGTTCAGAGGAGAACTTGGAAAATTTACCAAGTGTTTGTCCAAGGTTTCAAATGGAAAATTTTTCCCGCGAGACCCGCCAACGAATCAGGAGCTGCCACGTGTCTGGGAAGAGTTTGGGAAATTTCAGCTAAGTGTTGGCATAAAGAAAATTTTGGAGGATGGCCCCACGGCCAATAAGAAGCCGACACATGTCCTAAGGGGCCGAAATGTAAGGCGTGGAGGGGAGTTAGAAAATTTGGCTAAGTTCTTGGCCAAAATTCAAAAGGTAAGTTGTGGCCCGCTTTCCTGCCGACGAACAAGAAAAAGCCACGTGGCAATAGAGCCGAACCGACGAGCGCGGGGAAAATGGGAATTTTTCCAAAAGCATTGGTTCACAAGTTAAAATGCCTTTATATCCTCCACCAATGAATCACAATGTGACACGTGTCTTGAACCGGCAGAGGGCGGGGAATTTTGGGAAATTTTCCCAAAGGGAAAACAATGGAAAATTTAGAAAGGAAAGCCCACGAGGAAATTTTGAAGGTCAAACCTGCATCCAATGGGGTTTTGACACGTGTCCAGGCCAAAAATATCAAAGCAGCCTCGCATGGAAAATTTCAAAGAATGTGCCGCGCCTAATCGAGCTCGCCACATGTCTTCACGTCAATGGCCCGACGGGGAAATTTCAAAAAGTCTTCCAAAGGCAAAAATGAAGTAAAATGGAGCAGGAAGGGCCCGTGACCAATTAAAATGTGCCACGTGGCACCTGAACTGACGGGGCATGGGGAATTTTTTGAAAATTTTCCAAGCGACCAAAAAGTTAAAAAATTCAAATTTTTGCCCGCCGAATCCGATTTGGCCCTGTTTTGCCCTAATTTTTCAAATGACCATAACTTTCGATCCATAGCTCATATTTTCGCATGTTCTTTATATCAATTGAAAGTTGGTGAAATTATCTACAAGATTCTATGGTCATTTTTTCATTTTGGTTCAGTCTGGAGAGATAATCAAGAAACGCCTCTGCACGTGGTAATGGCTAGAAATGACGTTTTCAACAACCAGCTTTAATGCAAAATGGTCGCATTCTTCTTCAAAGATGGCCAAAAATATCGGGGCATGGGTCCAGTAATCGACACCTATGCTACTTTAATGCATCTTCAATCAATGGGAATGGCTCCCACGTTTTTTACACATTTTCTCTCTCCCGGGATCGACCTATGCATTGTAAAAGCCAGATTTGGCTCATTTTTTTAGTGTGCAACATTTTTTTAGATAGCAAGCTTTTTCTTTCACCTTCAATAAGTGATTTTTGCAAGTATCGACCTTCTTCATGATTGAACAGGTTTCTCGCCTCTTTGATGTTGCAAAATGCAAGGATTTTGACAAGAAAATGACAGTGCAGAACACTGTGATCAATTTTCACCTTTGTTTGTATTGTCTTGCTTCATTTTAGACCTCTAATTGCATCTTATCGACCGTGTATGATGTTTCATGTTTCATTTCATGAAATTGTGTCAATTTTCATGAACAAGAAGTGTTCACCACTCCTTTGGTGTATCACCTGTTAGTTTAGTTTCAATTTTTGCACTTTCTATCTCTGTCTCCTTGGAATTTAGAGTAGGATTAGGATTCAAACCTCTACAATTGTGTAAATAATAGATCTGATCAGAGGAGTTTGAGGAACTAGCCTCTAATCTAGAGATTCCTCTCTCATTTTACAAGTCCCACACTTGGAGAGAGGTTTCAATGTTGTGCAATCACACTGGATGCCTGAAACATCAACTTAGAAACCTGATTTGCATCCAGGGGTGCTGCTGATTTGCAACAACACACCTTATAGCAACTCTCGCACCGAAAATGTATTAGTAGTTTGGTTTTGTTTCAAATCCACCTTTCTTTGACAAGCGTGTGTTTGGTTCTGCACAATGGGTTAGTAATTTTCCATAAAGAGAATAAACATCATTTCTGATTCTCAAGATCATCCAAGGACGCAAGAGAAGAGCATACGTGACGTTTTTAGAAATCCAAGAAATTACCAAATGGAAAACACTTAATTCAAACACACCAATTTAACTCATTTCTACTCAATTAGGACATTCTCAACATTTTCAAAGTATCAAAATACCTAAGAATCATTTCTGATTCCCAAGATCACCTAAAGGATGTGAGGGAAGAGCATACACGAGATTACTCTTATAAATAAGCATGTAAAGTCTAGTCTAGCAAAAGAATGTAAACATACCCTACAGAAATAAGCATTAGCCTGATTAAACATGCAATGAAGTTATCACTTTAACACATTAAATTTGGAAAAAATGAAGTTTGTGAGTAGAAATTACTCTGATCTAATACAAAGAATTCATGAAATAGCTACACAGATAATAATTGAAATCAACAACTCTATATTATATTTTAATTAATTCACTATTTCATTACACTCCATTATATAGGAGATTTATAATAACAATCCTCACAACAACATTTTATCTTCATATACAACCATACACCCGTATGGTTTCAACCTCTCACCAATATAATAATAAAACAATACTAATTGTTTTATTATTCTAACTTACTAACTTACCACATACTAACCACATTTTACATTTACTATTTACATTTACATAGTACATGTACTTCCACTAATTTACCATAATAATAATTACACATGTAATTATTAATCACCCATACATATAAATGGAGCACTAAGATATATTTCCTAAAAATGTGAGCTAATTCGGACCGAGGCACCTATGCGCAGGTTTAGGCCTTTGTGCGTAGATTAGGTGGCTACACCCCTCTATGTTTTTTCAATAGTGTTCTTGCGCCACCCGAGAGGTGTACGTGTGAAGATGCGGGCGTATGTGCCAAGGTAAAGGTGTGTGCGCCAACAAATGAAACAGAGGTTTATCAGAAAGTAAACAATGTATGTGTGCCATGATAGAGGCATGTGCACCTCTCTATGTTTTTTAAACCGACAAAGATATACCTACGTTACGGAGAAGTATACATGTTAATATGCAGATGTATGCACCAAGGTAAAGGTGTGTGCGCTAATAGAGTAAAATAGACAACCAGAAAAAATAAGTACAAAGATGTTTGTTGGCCGAGAGATGTATGCGCCACAAGATAAATACCCGCACTCAGGTAAAACACATAGCGTGTGCACTAGCAGAAAGTTGTGTGCGTGAGGATAAATGTATATATGCTAGCATGATAAATTTTTTGACTATAGGGAAGGTTCAATACGATAGCACTTCGTATGCACGCTCAGGATGAGGTGCTTAACATGCGAGTGTTAGTGTGCTCGTGTGCTATTTTTGTACTTGCACACCTCCTACCAAGAAAAATGTACCAGACAAATGTGATGTCAAAATATGGCCAAATGACACAAACAAGTATAAAATGCTTCATATTGTAACATGTTAGTCTGAAATTACTAATAATTCCTCAAAATGAAAGCTCTTAATAATATCCCACACATGTAAGTATAACAAAAAGCATACAAATAGACTTGCATATGTGTATAGAAAGAAGTTAGCTAAAAGTGACACAATCTAAAATAATATGTTAAGCGATAAAGGATCCGTCCCACCGGGCATGCCAAATGTGTGCATGGTTTTGTTTAGCTAAGTTAAGAAAATTAGAACTAACACCTAGTAGTCCTATAACAAAGCTAAATCAAAATCTAAACACCATCATGTTAAGAGCTAAGAAAGGTTAAATAACAACATTATTGCATTAGAACTTTTAAATGGAAATCAAACTAACATGTTAATTTTTAGAACCTCTACTCTTTAGATCAACAAAATAACTAAATGAACCTAGGTAGATTCATGGAATTCAAATTTTATTGTTTGATCTTCAAGGGTTTAGGAATGGAAGCTCATCAAAGCATGGCTACAAGACCATTTTGATTATTTCCATATGACCCAAAAGCTTGGATGGATGAAATGCAAAGATGAGGCTTAGCTCCTCTAATGGTGAAATACTCTAAGATGAAAAAGGATTATAGTGTATTTTGCATATGATTACTTTTGTTTCTTCAAGAAATAGGTGTAAGTGTAAAGGTAGGAGGAGTTCTCTTTATATAGCCCAATGGATAACGAAATCTCTACATCCCTTTGTATGTGGGATAATAGAGATGTTGAGTTAGTTATGGATAAGGGGGGGTTTAGAAATGGTTGAGTTAACTTTAGGAGAGTTTAATTTGTCCTTTAGTGACTCATGGGGATAAAGGGGGTTTATTATTTAACCAAAGTGATTAATTAATAGATGTGCAAGCTTATAAAATCTTATTAGAGGAATATTAGCATGATTTAGACTATAGAAGGGAATTAAATCAAATAAATAATGATTTAGTGATTTAATGACAGAGGAAGCTAGTTAATTAATAATAATTAATTAGTCTAGATAGAGGGAAGGATTAATTAACGGAAGGTCGTTAATCAGTTTATTATTTGGATATAATGGTGATAGAAGAGAAAATGCATGATATTGACGATATGTCGTCAATTTGCAGGAAATGGAATAATTAGCATAATTTAAGTATTTAAATTGCTCGAGATAAGTTATAGGTGTCTACAATTGACATATAGAGTAAAACATTAGTGATGGTGACCTTATTGATGATATTGATGGAGAAGTAGTCAATATAGGCCTGATCCAATTGATTGAAGGAAAAGACAGAGTGACTAGGTAAAGCACTATACCAGTCCAAAGTAGATCCTGTCAAAGACATTGGGAAAGTACTAAGAAGCAAGGTTTCATCAAGGGAAATAAGATAACATACATGTTTGAATGATAAAAATGCTGTTGCGGATCTTCCTTGCTGTTAAATCTGTTGAACTTAGGAATTTCCTAGTGTGCGGGATAAGGATGAATGGGTACAGATGGATGAATAGGCTCATTACAGATCTTGTCATAAGTGAAAGAGTTGTGAGATCTAGAGATATATGCTTCGGGGTTTGTATCTTATCCATCATCATATTTATGAGATCGGTCATAGGATTAGATGAAGAAACACCCCTACAGTATAAAAGGGGAGATAAGATCAATAAGGCATGCACGACACTCCAGTGTGTCCGGTGGCGCTAAGTAAGAAAACTGCGATGGGGGTACGTATGAAGGAATGAAATTCAAGGAATGTACCCTGAATAAGTAGTGGAAGCAATAGGTAGTTGTTGAGGAAAGGTGTAGGTAGGAGGAGTTTGTGTGAAGACCCTCGTGCCATTAGGTGGTAGAGACTATGGGATGGAAGAAACTAAGTTCTAGAAAGGGGTATGAAAAGCTCATACTACAGGTGGTTGGGAAGCAATAGGTACATGAGATGTTGATGATGTAGGTATCCCTACACTAAGAGCTATATAGGTTGACATGGTGGACGCGAAGGGGTGACAAACATCAAAGGAGAGATAGATGTGATAGGTTCAATAGATATCAAAGATGTGCGGACAATTTTAGAAAAATAGGCTGTGAGGTGGGGGAAAATAATGTTACACTGGTATTGGCTGATGCGGAAGTGGAGGCAAGAGAGGGAGGTATGGAGACAAGAATCATGTATATGAGTTGTCTTGATAAGTCATGGGTGGATGAGTGGGAGAGATAGTACTTTGAAGGCTATGGGATTGTGATCAAGGATTTTTGTGAACTCCTCGTCACTTGCACATCTATCGATAGAAGAAGTGGGGTCCATGGGTGAAGATATAAAAGGTGGTGATAGGCTAGGAGGTAGTGGTTGGTGAATAGAGTGAAAAACTAGGGTGTTGGCTTGTTGATGAGTCAAAACCATGTGAATGGTAGAATAATATGTAGTATGAGCTCTGTAGATGACATAGAAACATAGAAAAAGAAGTAGAAGAAATATAGAAAATGAAGATTCGTTTCTATTTTGACAAAAAAATGAAAACATCGAAATCGATATCAGTTGGGTAGTTAATGTTGGTTAGAAGAATGAACCAAAAAAAGTCACTGGATTGGTGCCAGTTACTAAATATAATAAAAATATTTAAAAATATTAAGATTAAAGGGGGGAGACTGATGAAGCTGAACTCTGTTGATGGTGAGAGAGACTCATAAATGAGTATAGTGCAAGAACTTGAACACAAAAATTGTATAAATATGAATTGAATATTGTTTTGGACAAAATAATCAAAAGAGATAGAAACCGATGTTGGTTAGTTAATTGATGCTGGTATAAGGAGGTAACCAATGGTGGTTGCTGGACTGATGCTGATTGTTGTGAAATCTAAGAAGATGATGAAAATTTAAATATGAAGTTGATTAAATCAAAATAATCACTAACCTAGAAGATGAGTATGTAAATGAAGAATCCTAACACACTCAGAAAGAATTGAAATACTCTAGTTATGATTGCGGAGTGGGAAAGAAAATAAATAATAAGAAGAAACATTTTCACCACTCAAAACACAATTTAAATAGTCAAAAGCTAACAAAACATGAAAATCCTAGGTAACAAATTTTAATGTTAAGTGGCTTATGCCATTTTAAAATGACTATGAATAGAATAGAGTTTTTGGATAACAAAGGTGCCCTATAAGCAATATATGGCTAGTTTCAGAATAGTTTTGGTTAAAGTGGCCCGATATAACTTTCAATACATGTGGTTCATGCTCTGATATGACAACCTGGCCAGAACACCGGTCGGGGCCCACCGTCAACGGGTTGATGACTTCTTCCTAGAAAGGAAAATGTTTAAGAAGTGTGTAAATTATTTAAGTGGTTTGTCTTGGGGGTGTGTGTACATAAGTGAACTACGCTTAATAAAAAAACCAATCACTAAGTGGTCATGACCTCCACCCTCTACTATGTGATTGCTAATTAAATCTAGATGATCTAATGCAACACTCAAAGAATGAGATGCATAGTTTTTAAACTCAAATAGAAAATGATATTTAATGAAACAAATGGAGAATAGGAAAAGAGAATGATCCTTCACTAAATGTCATGCAAAAGAAAGGAAGAATAATTGTTTTTAAACACCAAATGACGAATTTCCTTTAGACAAATAGAAGAAGAGAAGATTTACTAGAGAGAGATTTAATGTGATTTTTTTAGAAAAGAAAGAAACACACAAATGACCCTATATGAATAAATCAAAGAACCCACAAGAAGGGGTCCCACAGGGTGCTAAAATGTTTCACCAAAAGTATGAGATAAAACTGATAATACGTAAAGGGTGTAGGAGGTGTACCCGTGATTATGTAGATGGTGTGCACGTGTATAATTGTGACCAAGAAACTTGTAGAGATATTCCCTTTGGCTAGGAGGAATGTCCTGTATAAGAAAAAAAACAAGACCACTAAATGATATTAAATATCAAATGGCAGAGGACTGCTTGGTGAAGGATAGATTCGGGAAATGTAATGCTTTCTCAAATGGCTATCAATCCCCTGTTTATAAAAACTTAATGCAAGAAGAAATTGTAAATGAATGATTCCTACTATATTTGATAAGATTTAGGTATCTCCTATAACATACAATAAGTAAATTTAATCTAACAGAAAAGTTACGATTAAATCTAGATGGCTAGTAGGCTGGTTTGGGTATGTAGGTATAGTAGAGGTTGTACGTGAGGTCTGAGAAAAGTTGGGTAAGATTCTAGGTGGTTTGGAGGAGGGTATAAACTTGCTAGTATGGAATATATTACCTATGTCGAGACCAATGCCGCTTGGGAGACCGATGCCATCTATTGGTAATAGACCAACGCTTTGGTTAGGTAACTAGTGTCATAAGGGAAATTTGGCAATAATATTAAAAATGGGGTTTTAGCGCACTCTCTGTGACTACATAGAGAGTAAGGGGATTTTAAGTGAGGTTGTGGGATTTCTATATGGAATGAGAGGTAGAAATATAGAGGTTTGGACAAGGTATGATGGGTAAACATGAATATAGTTAGACGGAGGTGGTACATGATAGATCCACGTGAGGTATAATATGGAATAGAATAGATAGCTAATAAAATAACCAATCTATTGAAAGTGATAAGGAATAATAATTTCTTGTGGAATGCAGTTAGAAATTAGGTGATGTAGATAGAAGTGAGGAAAGGTGGTCCCGAACGAATGCATCAATATATGAAAGGCATGGTGTTTCTCGAGAGTACACTGGAGTTGTGGATCAATCTGTGGATCGTTGGTATGGTCACCGAATGCGGTGAGGATATTTTGTGTTTCGCAAATTCACCGGAGAAATCGTGAAAAATAATGCTAGTCACAAAATCTAGATGAAAATATTCGAACCTGAACAAAGATTTAGAAACTCTTATTTAAGGTAACTGATGGTGGTGAGGTGCCCAAAGGCCGGTTAAGGAGAATAAGTCATAGTTGCTAAAAAAATCCTGATCCTTACTAAATTTGGCATGATCTTGATTTTGGTTCCAAGTCACAAGTGAATAATGACAGTTAATGGAGTTGAAAAGTAGTTAGAGGGATAATAGGTTATTAAGATTAGGGTTAGATTAAGTCCCACTTGGTTAAGTGGAAGGGGGAATTGGTCTTGGTTAATTAATGAGCTTGGAATAGGTCTAAGGTGAGGTGGAGAGGTAAGTCGGGCTTAGGTGAGGTGGAGGGTGAGGTAGATAATTGATGCAATTATGGTAATTAAATTAATTAAAATGTGTGTAAGTGCACATTGTGGGGGAATAGTATTGAATTAATTAGTGGAAGGTGATTTAAAGAGTTGCAACCCAATTTTGGGTGTCTACAATGTGATTCAAATTATTTTATCTCTACTCTATTTAAGTGTTTATAAGTTTATCATATTGGTTGAACTATCCCTGGACGAGCCAAGTGTTGAACTACATACCCTCGAAAGGGATCAAGCCTTATGTAGTTCTCAGCTTCTGATATTACAAGACACACACACACACACACATATATATATATATATATATATATATATATATATATATATATATATATATATGTGTGTGTGTATATACACACACACACACATCCAATCAAATTTAGAAAACATAGTAGATTAATAGATATTTTGAATTGGCATATGACCATTCTCAAATAAGAATTACAAAAGTTAGAATGGGAATTTGTGCATTGTGACAATAACTTGTAAAATATGGGAAGTTGTGTATTTTGATGGTAATTTTTTTAAAAGGGAAGATGCCCATTCTCATACATAACTAATAGAAGAAGAATAGAGATAAGTTTGCTCATTCTCATGTATAACTAATAGAAATATCTTATATATCTAATAGAAGTAGATTATAGATAACTTTAAGTTCAACATATTATATTTAATTTATTTTAACATAGGAAGGAATAGGAAACAATGCATTGTTATAGCCTTTATAAAATATGTGGACGTTTATAATGGGCACAAACCCATTCTCATACAAACAAACATTGTTTGTTTTGAATTAATTAGTAATATTATATTACACTAGCTGGACTATCCATGACAGAGAGATGTGCTCCAATACATATCCATGAGAGGGATCAAGCCTTATGTAGTTCTATTTTTTTTACTATTCTATAGTTTTGATTGGAATAACCTTGGAGGAGCCAAGTTCTAGCACCGCCAAGTGCTGCACTACTCATGAAAGGGACCAAGCCTTATGTAGTTATATTATTTTTCTTATTATTCTATAGTTTTGGCTGGAATAACCTTAGAGGATCCAAGTGCTGACACCGCTAAGTGTTGCACTACATACCTGTGAGAGGGATTAAGCCTTATCTAGTTCTATTTTTTTATTCTATATTTTTAGGTGTACAAACCTTGGAGGAGCCAAGTGTTGGTACCTCCAAGTGCTACACTACATACCCGCGAGAGGTATCAAGCCTTATGTAGTTATATTATAATTTTTATTATTTAATACTTTTGGTTAGACTAACCTTAGAGGATCCAAGTCTTGCAATAACGCTATGTTGTACTACATACTTGCTAGAGGGATCAAGCCTTATGTAGTTCTATTATTTTGTTTATTATTCTATAGTTTTGGCTGGACTAACCTTAGAGGAGGTAAGTGCTGGCACCACCAAGAGCTGCACTCCATACCCACAAGAGAGATCAAGCCTTATGTAGTTTTATTATTTTGTTTATTATTCTATAGTTATTGCTGGACTAAACTTGTAGGATCCAGTCTTTGGCACCACCAAGTGCTACACTACATACCCGCGAGAGGGATAAAATCCTTATGTAGTTTTTAAAAATATTCTATAGTTTTGGCTGGACTAACCATGGAGGAGCCAAGTGCTAAGATCACCGCCAAGTTCTCGTACTACATACCCGCCGAGAGGATCAAGACTTATGTAGTTCTATTATTTTGTTTATAATTGTAGCATTTTGGATGGACTAACTTCAGTGGAGCTAAGCACAGGCACCACCAACTGCGTTGCACTACATACTCCTGAGAGGGATCAAACCTTATTTAGTTCTATTATTTTGTTTATTATTCTATAGTTTTTGCTAGACTAACCTTGAAGGAGCCAAATTTTGATACCACCAAGTGCTACACTACATACCCGCAAGAGGGATCAAACCTTATGTATTTCTATTATTGAAATATTGAACTCAATCATCTTGGCTGGAATAATCATTGTATCTCTTTGTTTATATTTTTCTTGTTTTGGATGCTACAGTGCTTTGGGCATATCCATGGCATCAACGCCTATCCAAATCTATCTATAAGGGGGGTTAGAACCTAGACCAGATAGGTTTGCATTGAGCAGCACCGGATTATAGGGACGATAGGCGTTGGGAGATAAGTGATAGGCCCTTCCATTTTTCACTAGCTATATAGTCTAAAGGCCCCCTCTATAGATGATAGTACCACCTATCTCTACCTATCTCTCTATAGGGGAGGCACTATTCCACCCGAGAATTGCACTCACCCACCCCTATCTATCCGGAGGACCCCTATCTTTACTCCCCTATCACCCATAGAGACATAGGGGGGGAGGCCCCGAACTCTATAAAGGCCTCGACCCCCATCCTCATATTATGTAGTTCTATTATTTTGTTTTAGAATGGGCAGATGCCCATTCTCATCCCATTTTCATTTATCATTAAAATATATTGTGTCTCATATATATATATATATATATATATATATATATATATATATATATATATATATTTAATTTCATTAATTTAATAATTAGAGGTAATTGTTTTAAAACATGTCTTCGACCGCTCATTGGAGGGAATTATTTACCACTATTTTTTATTAATAAAAGTTAATTGTTTTAAAACATGTCTTCAACCACTCATTGGAGGGAAAGCAAGACAACCATGCAAATATATTGTTTACCACCATTTGCTTACAAATGAAAATAACATAAAACATGGTTATGCTTAAATACGATGATGGTTATTTATACATGTGATTGGAATACAACAAAAACAATAATTTAGCTATTTTAACGAACATAGAAACTTAAGATAAGTGATTGTAGGGATAAAAAGTAGTAGTAATTGTATGACTTAAAATGGAAGATGCCCTTTATCACATATAACTAATATAAAATGAATAGAGATAAATCAACTCATTCTCATGTATAACTAATAGAAATCTTATATATATCTAATTTAATAGAAGAAGAATAGAGATAAACTAAAGCTCAACATATTATATTTAATTTATTTTAACACTAGAAGGTACTTTGTTTTAGAATGGGAAGTTGTGCACATTTATAATGGGCACAAAACCATTATCATACAAACAAAAATTGTTTGTTTTATAATAATTAATAATTGTATTATACTTGCGCCCCCTCCTAAAAGATTTGTTTCCCGCAACCCCCTAAATGGTTAACTCCATAGACAAAAAGGAAATCATTCAATGCAGTGAATCATCTCCATATATATATAATTATATTTATTTTTATATGATTAATATGATCATAGAAAATTTTATCTAAATTATTCTTAGGTGAATCAAATTATTTGTATGTCTATTATTCTTCTATGATTCAAATTATTTTATCTCTACTCTATTTAATTGTTTATAATTGTATCATATTGGTTGGACTATCCTGGATGAGCCAAGTGTTGCACTACATACCCTCTAGAGGGATCAATCCTTATGTAGTAAACTTCATTATAGGAAAGACCGATGTTTATCAAGGTAGTAATAGAAGTGAAGCATCAAGGTAGAAATAAAAGTGAAGCATCATTGCGTCCTAAAGATGTAATTTATGCACATAATGGTCTTTCATTACCAAACATCAACATAAATCATATCTTCAGGATTATATGATAAACTTCCTTTATGAGTGCTTGTTGAATATTCCTTGTTGAAGAAATGATTACGTACTCATGTTTTCCTCTACCCTATCCCAAAAATTGGACAAAATGGGATATCATTCAATGCATATCTCAAGTTTTTGTTTATAATTATACCATTTTTCTTGGATTAATAGATTCAAGAATAATATATGTTTAGAATGGGCATATTATGATCTACATACCCTCGAGAGGGATCAAGCCTTAAGTAGTTCTCATCTTACAATATATACGATATATATCCATTCACATTTAGGAAACATAGAATAAGAATAGATATTTTGAATGGGTCGATGCCCATTCTCATGTAAGTCGTAAGAATAGAAGGAAAGATGATCGTTTATGTTACTTTTACTCTCTCCACTTTATTTGTTCATCATTTCCACTTTAAAAGGGTAGATGCCCATTCTCACATATAACTAATAGAATAAGGATATGGATAAAATGATCTCATTATCATGTACAACTAATAGAAATATCATAGATATCTAATTTAATATGAGTAATAGAAAAAAATTCTTGTCATTTTAGCATTTCTATATTAATCATATCTAAATCCACAATACAAGATGCTAGTGGAGAGATAAAATTTACTTACTCAGTATTTGATTAAGATTGGGCGGTTTGCCTAATGCCTATTTTTCTCTGTTATTCCTATTTTAGAATGGACATATGCCCATTATTAATGAGCATATGCTCATGTCCTAAACATTATAATACAAGAAATGTTGAACTAAAATGTCATATTCTCATTATAAACATTCTAATACTTGCAATATTGAACTCAATCTATTTAATACTTCATTATTACTCATAACTAGTCCACAATGCAAGATGCTAGTGGATAGATAAAATTACTTACTTTGTCTTTATTTAAGAATGGGTAGTTTCTTATTCTCTCATACAAATAAACAAACATTTTTTTCATCTTATGTTGATTACAATGTAGTTCCCAGTTCTCTTCTTACAATATATATATGTATATCCCTTCACATTTAGCAAACATACAAGAATAATAGTTATTTTGAATGGGCATATGACCATTCTCTTATAAGAATTATAGAATATAGAATGATAATTTGTGCATTTTGATAGTAACATATACAGAATGGGAAGTTTTGCATTGTGACAGTAAATTTTTTTGTTTAGTAATTATTAATAATTGTATTATACTAGCTGGACTATCCCTGACAGAGCCAAGTGTTGCACTACATACCCTCGAGAAGGAATATATATATATATATATATATATATATATATATATATATATATATATATATATGGGTTTTAAGAATGGGTTAATATGCTAATGTTTAAATTTATATTTTTTCTGACCATGCCATAGGCGAGACCACCATATATATATATATATATATATATATATATATATATATATATATATATAATTCTTACAACTAGGTTTTGAGAATGGGTTAAATGTTTAAATTTATATTTGTTCTTGACCATGACATAGTGAGACCACCATGAAAACATATTATTTACCACCATTTAATTATAAATGGAAATAACCTAAAACATGGTTATACTTAAATAGAGATGATGATTATTTATACATGTGATTGGAATATAACAAGAAAAATAATTTAGCTAATTTAATATAACATAGAAACTTAAGATAAGTAATTGTAGGGCTAAAAATTAGTAGTGACCAAAAAAGGAAACACGTAGAGAGAAAATAAAAAATGCATATTTAATTTATCGAAAAAGACAACACAAGAAATAATAGTCCAGATTAGTGGCTATTAGAAATATCGATTGGCTCTTTTTTGACATTAGCGAATGAGAAGGAAGAACCCACAGAGTTACCTTGAGTATCCATATGACGGAAACCACCACTAGCAGTGGCAATAACTCCTGCAATGGAGAAACACCAATAGACTCACGAACAATAGGAACATGAACATGCGGTAAATTAACAGTTCTAGGAAGACGGAGAGGCGGTCGGTCTGAGTCCTTGGATGTACAATAGTCCGAGACATACTGTACAAATTGGGTGAGGCCTCGGGCCCCCTCTGCCAAAGTATCCACCAATGAATGATGGATCCAACCAGATTTCACATCAGAACCAAAGAACATGGACAAAATGTTGAGATTACAATGCTCAATTTCTTCATCCAAACCAACCCTATGTGAGGGCAAGATAAAAATGGGAAAAAGTAGAAACTTCTAATTTGTTACGGTTAACTAGAAGTAGATTCAAAACAAACACCAAGGTAATTTCTGAGTTGACCTAAGCTCTTTTAGAGTGATAACAATAGGCGTTACCTAGAATATGTTCAATGGATTCATAGACAGATGGAGAATAAATTATGAAAACCCGCTTGAGATGTGACCGAGAAATGGAATTGAAGAATGCCATTTATTTTCTGTCACTTCATAGAAAAATGATAGGAAGAGAGGGAACCGCCATGATGACAAAAACAACAGGTAGAGGATTCTAAATGCTGAATGATGGTGAGGAAGGCTACTTAAAAATTAAACCACATGAGCCAAGGCTGAAATTAATAACTCCTCACTAAAGTGGCTATCACTGTTATTAAATAATTACACGCATCCCTTCCTAATTCTCAAAGATTATTTATACCTATTATTGGAATATAACAAGAACAATAATTTAATATAACATAGAAACTTAAGATAAGTAATTGTAGGGCTAAAAAGTAGTAGTGACCAAAAAAGAAACACATAGAGAGAAAAATACAAAATGCATATTTAATTTATCGAAAAAGACAACAGAAGAAATAATAGTCCGTGATAGTGGCTATCGAAATCTCGATTGGCTCTTCTTTGACATTAGCAAATGAGAAGGAAGAACCCACAGAGTTACCTCGAGTATCCATATGACGGAAACCAAAAGTAGTAGTGGCAATATTTAACTTGAATGTGTAGGTGGGATGCAACAACTCCCACAATAGAGAAATACCAATAGACTCACAAACAATAGGAACATGAACATGCGTTAAATTAATGGCTTCTAGGAAGACAGAGAGGCGGTCAAACCGATTCCTCATATGTATAATAGTCCGAGACATACTGTACATAAATTGGGTGAGGCCTCGGGCCCCCTCTACCAAAGTATCCACCAAATAATGATGGATCCAACTAGATTTTGCATCGAACCGAAGAACATGGAAAAAATGTTGAGATTACAATGCTCGATTTCTTCATCCAAACTAACCCTATGCGAGGGCAAGATAAAAAAGGGAAAAAAGTAGAAACTTCTAATTTATTATGGTTAACCAGAAGTATATTCGAAACAAACACCTCGAGGTAATTTCGGAGTTGACTTGAGCTCTTTCAGAGTGATAACAATAGGCGTTACCTAGAATATGTTCAATGGATTCACAGACAGATGGAGAATAAATTATGAAAACCCCCTTGAGACGTGACTGAGAAATGGAATTAAAGAATGTCATTTCTTTTCTGTTACTTCATAGAAAAATGATAGGAAGAGAGGGAACCACCATGATGACAAAAACAACAGTGAGGATTCTAATTACGAATGATGGTGAGGAAGGCTACTTCAAAATCAAACCACATGAGCCAAGGCTGAAATTAATAACTCCTCACCGAAGTGGCTATCGGTGTTATTAAATAATTTCACGCATCCCTTCCCAATCCTCGAAGATCATAGATGAAGAATCTTATAGAGCTAGAGCCGCCAGATCCAACTATTTTCTATCTACGATCTATTAGTGTAGGTTATTATTTACCCTTTAATTTATTTATTAGGATAATTCTTACACTTGTGTTAGCACTACACTTGTTGGGTTAGCTTTCTTAGGTGTACTAGTTATGTGGAGTTAGCTTATTATCATTCCTTTCATAGTATCGTGAGTGATAGATGATGTAGACATCCATCTGGAAGTTTTTCTTTGCAAACAAGGGTATATTATTTTCATGTATTTGGAATTTGTTAGCAATTTTATGCAACATGCATTTTAATGTAAAACGAAATGTGGATTTGGATTTGGAAGGTACAAAACCCTAGAATAGACTGTAAACTCGACCATGTTTTGAGATATTAAAATATAGATGTAGATGCGTACCCTCTGGGTGCATTCTTTTATCCATTGGATATAAACGTGTACCTTCCGGATGCATTCTTTTACCCTCTGAATATTTCATTTTTAGATACAATCTTTAATCCACTGGACATATATTTGTACCCTCTGGGTGCATTATTTTATCCATTAGATACAAGCGTGTACCTTCCAGATGTATTCTTTTATCCTCTGATATTGTGGTTTCGAAGTAGTCTTTTATCCACTAGATGTAGATTTGTACCCTCTGGTGCATTATTTTATCCATTGATATAAGCGTGCACCTTCTCGGATGCATTCTTTTACCCTATGGATATATTTTTTGGATGCGATCTTTTATCCACCTGGACGCAGATCTGTACTTCTCTGGTGCATTTTTTTATCCATTGGATATTGACGTGTACCCTTTAGATGCAATGATTTACCCTCAAGACATTTTAGGTTTTGGGCACAAGATTTTATCCTTTGTCACAAGCCCGTATCATGTGGATGCACTCTTTTACCCTTTAAACATTTCGTTGTCACATGTACCTTTTAAAAAAAAAAGATCAACATTAAAATATTATTTTAATAGCAAAACCTTCTAGAGCTCATAACTTTTGATATGTAGCTCGGATTAAGGTGATCGTTATTTTGAAATTGTGTAGTTTTTCGAGATCTATGCATTAGTGAAATTTTTAAACACATATTTCAAATTTAAAAGGTACATTTTCTCATTGTAATGTTTACATGCACTCAATTATAAAGTGCCAAATTTGGGAGGGTGTTGTAATCACTTCTAGAAGCAATTTCAGTTGAGCCTGACGTCCTCAACTTTTGGGTGCATGTATTTATATATCTCTTTTTTGTTGAGATATTTTTGATATGTATTTTCAACACTTTATTTTTTGGCATGTTGACAGTCTCTCTTGTGGGGGAGCTATTCTGGTGAAGACCAGTGTTAGTTTGTCAATGTTCGAGTAGTTGATTTTGGCAACTCATACAGATCTGTGGTGTCACTCTACCCATTCAGCAGTATGGGAGGGTATGGTGTTGATACTAAATCTTTAGGTTTCGTTTCCTTTCCTTGTTACGTGTTGATATTGATTCTTCATTTTTAATGTCTTTTCCTTGTTACCTTATCTTTTCTTGGATCGTGGCACTCCTATTTATTTAGATCTCGTGTCTTTTCCATATTGCTTTAGTTGTTCTTGGATCGTGGCACACCTATTTGTAGCAGTTGATCAAATTATGTTTGGTGTTTTTACACTTTCGACATCACTCCATTAACAGTCTCCTTGCATGGAGCTATTCTGGTGAAGCCCAATGTCGTTTTTTTAGTTCTATGATCGAGCAGCGAAGATTCGAGACCACAATGTGCACCAAACTTCTTCAACATTGTACAAGTTTTGGAGCCGAGCTTCTTGGGATATCTTGCAGTGGATTTTTTCTCTCTACTTTGTTATTACTAGTTTTGGGTACCTTGCAGTGTCCATTTTTCCTAGTTGTTGTATGTGGGTATCTCATCATGCCTTGTTGTCGGGACCCACCTTCTATTTCACCCACCTAAGCTATTCTTATGGGAGGGTGTTAGGGTAGGTTATTATTTATCCTTTAATTTATTTATTACAATAATTCTTACACTTGTGTTAGCCCTACACTTGTTGGGTTAGATTGCGTAGGTGTACTAGTTATGTTGAGTTAGCTTCTCAGTTATGTTACATGGAGTTAACTTACTAGTCTTATGGAGTTAACTTAACTACCGAGTCAATTAGTGGGAGTTATTCACCACCGATTTAGGTAGTAGTTGCACTTCCCTCCTCCTATATGTACATCTTTCTTATTGAATAATTCAAGTCATTGTATTGTAATGTATTGAGCATTATGGATTATGATGTCCAATTTCCATATATGTTATTTTAGCTCTTCTTTTTTGCAAATATAATGTGGTGTGCTATTATCATCCGAGATAACGCGTCTTGAAACAATATTCTTATCATTCCTTTCATGATCCTAAAGACAACGCACATTATCAAATATCATTGAGAGTTTAATATATGTCAACCCAAATCCATTAAAAATTTAATTAATTCCAACCTAGTCGTAGAGACATGATGGGGTATAATTGCTCCCATTTTTCCCAAGTTAATATTAAATTTCCATGTATTTATGTTTACTAAAATATGACCTTGATAATGTTTGAAATTTTTTATTTTTTTACGATGACATTGTGAGATCAACATTCAATTATATTGTTTAAAATTTTACTTTTTTAGAACGTGCAACTTCCCATTTAACATATAGAAATCATTTATTTCTTGTATTGAATGGGCATATACCCATTGACGTATAGTAATCATATATGAAGAATATAGATAAAATTTAATTTGTTTTAGAATGGGCAGCTGCCCTTTATCAAATAGGAATCATATAAGAAAAGAAGATCAAATTTATTTTATTTTTTAATTGGCAATTCCCCTTAATCAAAACCTTCATATGTATTAAAATGATTATGCTCAATCTTGTATCAAATGAAAACTTCCCAATCCCATATAGGAATCATAAAATAAAAATATAGATAAAATCTAATTCATTTTAAAATTGCAAGTTGCCCATTCTCACAGCCTTCATATAGTTTTTAAATTGATAAAGTTAAATATTTCTTGTATTAGATTGACCATTCCTTTTCACTCTTATATTCTCACAACCTTCATATAGTTTTTAAATTGATTAAGTTAAATATTTCTTGTATTAGATTGACCATTCCTTTTCATTCTTATATCCTATTACTTTTCCCATAGTAATGATCAAGTTCAGTATTGCTTGTATTGCAATGATAAGAATGGGCATACAACGATTCTCATATAAACAATTTTTTTAACTTGAATGGGAAGATTCCTAGTCATCTATAGAAATCATTGAAGAATAATTTAGGTTGAATTTATAAGATGAGAAATAAATATATAGAGGTTAAATAGAAGTTAATTAGAAACTTGATTTTCAACCTCTTCATCCAAATATCTTCAAGCTCATCATATTAACATTGCATAGATTACTTTTCCAAAAATTCCTCATACTTCCCATATTTCCTGACTATTAGAATGAGCATCACTCAATTTTAAACATTCCCATAAAAGGATGTAATTGCATATATTACTTTTACAATAATTTATCATACTTCTCATATTCCTTGACTATGAGAATGGGAATCATGTGCATTTTAAAATTTCTCATAAAATGATGTTATTTTCATTCATTCTCTATGTTTCTTGTAGGATAATGTATCTTTTTCTATATTGAGTTTATGAGAATATATATAGAGGTTAAATAGAAGTTAAGTAGAAAATTGATTGCTAACTGCTTCATCCAAATATCTTCATCATAATAACATAACATATATTACTTTTAAAAGAATTCCTCATACTTCCCATATTCCCTGACTACGAGAATGGGCATCTATCCATTTTAAACATTCTCATAATAGGATGTGAGAATGAACATTTTCCATTCTAAAACAAATTAAATATTACCTCTATTTTTCTTCTATGATTCTTCATACTTCTCATATTGACTTACTATTAGAATGGGCATCTGTTCATTTTAAAAATTCTCATAAAAGGATGTAATTGCATATATTACTTTTACAAGAATTTCTCATACTTCCCATATTCCCTAACTATGAGAATGGGCATCTATCCATTTTAAACATTCTCATAAAAGGATGTTATTGTCATTCATTCTTTATGTTTCACGCGGATAATTTTTTTCTTTCTTTCTATATTGAGTTTATGAGAATATATATAGAGGTTAAATAGAAGTTAATTAGAGACTTGATTGCTAATCTGCTTCATCCAAATATCTTCATCATATTAACATAACATATATTACTTTTACAATAATTCCTCATACTTCCCATAGTGCCTGATTATTAGAATGGGCATATGTCCATTTTAAACATTCTCATAAAAGGATGTAATTGCATATATTACTTTTACAAGAATTCCTCATACTTCCCATATTTTGTGAAAATGAGTATGGGCATCTGTCCATTTTAAAAATCTTATAAAAGGATGTAATTATCATTCATTCTTTATGTCTCACATAGGAGAAGTTATCTTTCTTTCTTTCTAATTATCATTCATTCTTTATGTCTCACGTAGGAGAATTTTTCTTTCTTTCTTTCTTTCTATATTGAGTTTATGAGAATGGGTATATGTCCATTCTCATCACAATGATAAAATTATTTTTTTATATGAGAAATGACATATGTTGATTCTCATGACAATCATAAAACTCTTTGCTTGTATGAAAATGAGCATATGCCTATTCTAACCATTCTACCTCATTGAAGAAATATTGAACTTAATATTTTTTATATCATTATAAAGAATGTGGGAAAGGGAAACTATCTATTCTAAAAATAAATAAATATTACCTCTATTTCTCTTTTGATGAGAATGAGCATATGCCCATTCAATATAAGATAAATTTTTTATTTGTGTGAGAATAAACATATGCCTATTTTGTCTATGTATTTTTCTTCTATGATTCTTATACGAGAATGGGCATATAAACTTTCAATACCAGATAAAAAAATGTTTGTTTGTATGAGAATGGACATATGCCCATTCTGTCTATGTGTATTGCTTCATTTTTATTGTTCTTTTTACTCACTTTTTCAGCCATTAATATTTTTTTTTATCAAAGAGGAATAAAAACTAATTGCTCTAAATGTTCTTCCAAGGTATCATCTCTCTATCTAGAACATCTAATATAAACCTTTGATGTGATTACAATTAATTATATAATTTGTATTATTTTCATATCCATATTATAGTATGAGTAATAGAAGAAAGTTCTTGTCATTTTAGCACTTCTATAGTAATCATATCTAACTTTGTCTTTGTTTAAGAATGGGCAGTTGCCCATTCTCTCATAAAAACATATACGTTTTTTCATCTTATCTTGAATACAATGTAATTTTTTTTTGCTCATGTGGAATGAAGTTTACTTCATTCTCACATCAAACATCATATATGAATGATAGAATAAGGGATGTTGTTCACTCATTGCCTTAGGGCAGATTCTAATGAGATATTTCTAAAATTGTCATATGTCTATTCTTGATATAGGAATCATAGTCTAAGAATAGAGATAACACAGACTAACTTCCTTTATAGAGGTATAAAAATGGGTTCAAGCCCATTCACATAGAACATTAATCATTTTATTTTTCATAATGTAGAATATTATTTGAAATTTATATATATTATTAAATGATACAATATTATTATTTTTATTTAATTATTTTTGTTAATTAATTAATTTTGATTAGTCCTAATATGATATGTTAAATACATATTCTTTGATTTCTAATTTTTTGATGATTAAAGTTTAAATATTTTTATTGGCCCATTCTAAGCATTATAATTAATGAAGCATTATAAATAATAATGGAGTTTATGTCGTTAATTAGTTTTATAAAGTTTTACTATACTTTTTTATAATTTTATAAAATTATTTTAAAAATGCACTATAATTAATTAAGCATTATAAATAATGGTGATTAAGTTGTTAATTATGTTTATAAAGTTTAATTATATTTTTATACTATTATTTAATTATTTTGAAATTATTTTTATTCATTTGATCATATAATTAGATTTCATTTTAATATAATAATTGAAGTTTATTAGTAATATTAATTCTTGTAGTTAATATTAATTGATAGGATTTTTTTGAAATTAATTATAATATTACTAATTAATTATTTAAATTAGCACTAATACTAATTAATTATAATATTATTAATTAATTAATACTAATATTATATAATCAAAATGATTTCTATTACTAATCAATGTTAATGATGAACTATTAATTACTAATATCACATCTTGATTAGAAACACTTTGATTTCTATTGTTTCAAATTTCAAATTTTTAGCGCTTTATTATAGGGAGGCACTTCATACCAATCATTTATTATGGTAGGTTTGATTCAAATTTTGAATTTTTAGGATTTGTTTTTTATATTTTCTAAGTGATTGATTCAAATTTTAAATTATATAGTTTAATTTTTGGGAGGAAATTCATAATTGTCATTTATTATGTCAGTTTGATTCAAAATTTAAATTTTCGACTCTTTTTTACGAGCAATTTATTTTGGCCAAGTACATTATAAAAATATTGATTTTGAATGAATTGGGTTTTGGTTTTTGCTCAATTGGGACCGATATTTTTTCATTCAGAGATTTAGCTGGGGAAAGAAAAGGACGTAGATGTGGCTAAAAAATACGAAGATACAAAGATTTTGCAAAATAAAGAAGAAGATATAGCTACCGATAACAAGAAAGATATGAAGATACAAAGATTTTGTAGAAGAAAGAAGAAGAAACAACTTCCGAAACAATGATTTTGCAAGGGAGACTATTGAAGATTTCTCAAACGGAATACAACAATGGCAGAGTAGGCTATTCAAGGTTTTTATATCTCATTTTTTCCAAGTTTACTTCTAAAGCGTAAAAATGTATACTAACAAAGATATTTTAATTCAAAATAAACTATTTGAACTTTTTTCCATATATCTCATTTATTTTAATGTTTGAAAAATGTATCGATTTGTTTCCTTGCATAAACGTAACAGCAAAAAAAATATAGAAATCAATTTGTTTACATTCGTAAATGTAATAACTACCAAATATATAAATCAAAATTGATTCATTCCTTTTTAATGTCGTAAGGTCTAAAATGCGTACATATTTATGGTGTGAAAATGGACTCGAAATGCTTGTCTCTCTCGTCTTCTTTTTTTAACCTCCCAAAACGTTTTATTACATCTGCAAAAATTTATTTTCAATAATCTTTGTATCCAATCAAACCAAATCCTTTTGCATACCTTCGTCTTTCTCCTACAAAATCTCTGAATGAAAAAACCCAAATGTAAAAGAAAAATAAAATAAAAAATCGACCATTAGAGAACAAAAAAAATCAAAACCCGAGCCATTCAAATTCAATATTTTTATAAAGTATTTGACTAAGGATAATTGCCTTTAAAATAAAGTGCCAAAAATTCAAAATTTGAATTTTTTGTACCATAATAAATCACCACCCTTTAATGATTAAATTCCTTTAATATCCTAATATCCCAAGTCTCAAAATTTTAATCTATCCTACCATAATAAATCACCAAACTATAATGCTTAAATATGTTTAATATTACTAAGTCTATCGTAAATACTTAACCATGAAAGGGTACATATTTAAATTCTTTAATATGCTACTATCCCAATGTTTAGAAACATTTAAATGTTTTATAGAGGTATTAGAATAATGAAAAATACATTGTACTATTTTTGTACATACATTCAAAATATGAATGTATAATACACATAACAAATCACCACCATGTAATGCTTAAATGCTTTAATACACTTTAATATGCTTACATATTTGAATTGATTTTAAATAGAAATTTAAATAATGAAAAATATATAGTATAATTTATCGTCATACCAATTTAGACACATGTAATGTTTTAAAAATGTCCACATTTACTGAAAATATGTTTTAATAATGAAATCATGAAATTTTAAAGATTTTTTTAAAATACTGATAAAATACTTTTTCCTATTTACGTATTTATTGTGTTTTAGAATGGTCACCCATTCTCATGGCATGTATAAATTTATAAAAAAATTGAATCTATCCTACAATAATAAATCAACACCTTTTAATTAAAATGCTAAAATGCTTTAATATCCTAATATCCTAAGTCTATCGTAAATATTTTAAAAATATATTTGAATTGATTGGACCCATTTTATGTTTTAATTAGATATTTGAATAATGAAAAATATATAGTAGAATTTAACAAGCATACCTAATTAGACACTTCTAATAATTACTATTTTCATATTTATTGTCATTACAATGGGAACCTATTCTCATGGCTTGTATAAAGTTAAGAAAATGATTGATACTTTTTTTACATTGTCTTGTATTGAATGGACAGATTCCCATTCTCATATAGAAATCATAAAAGAATTTCTTGGGCAGATAACAATCATAAAATAAGAGCATAGATTATATATGCTCACAAATTTTAAATAGCTATTCAAATGACTAAGTATTGAGTAAGTATTGACGAAAGTGCAAATGCCCACTACCATAAAATCAAAATTGCTTGTATGAGAATGTTTAGAATGGGAACATTCCCATTATCATAAAACAAATATGTTTCAATCATGATTGTGCACATGCCCATTCTCAAAAAATAAATATTACTTGTATTATAAAGTTTAGAATGGGCATATGCCCTTTATGATAGGAATAATCAAATTTACTTTGTTTTAGAATGGGCACCCATTCTCACATCTTGTTAAAAGAGTTATGAAATTGATGGAGATTTTTGGCATTGTCTTGTATTGAATGGGCATATGCCCCTTCTCATTTAGGAATCATATAAGAAGAATAAGAAGAGTATGGATAAAACGGTTTCACAATCTTCAAATCTAGATATAAATTGGAATAATAGAGGCAAACTCATAAAATTAGTATTTCTTGTATTACAATGTTTAGAATGGGCATATGCCCATTCTCATGCAAAAAAATTATTTCATCTTGTTTTCAATGGGAATTGCATTTTTAATGTGTTTATTCTCATATAGGATTCATAAAAGACTTTCTTGGGCAGATAGGAATCATAAAAGAAGAGTATACTTTATAAATGGTCACAACTTTTAAATAGGTAAAAAATTGATTAACCATGTTTACATTGTCTTGTATCAAATGGGAAGCTTCCTATTCTCATACAAGAATTTGGCTATTCTCATATAGGAATAAAAAAGAGTTCATAGGAAGATAACAATCATAAAATAAGAGTATGGATTAGATATGCTCAAAAATTTTAAATAGGTATTTAAATGACTAAGTATTGAGTAAGTATTGACAAGTGTACACATGCCCACTCTCATAGAATCAAAATTGCTTGTATGAGAATGTTTATAATGGGCACATGCCCATTCTCATATAAAAATATGTTTCAATCATGACTATGCACATGCCCATTCTCAAAAATTAAATATTACTTTTATTATAAAGTTTAGAATGGTCATATGCTCTTTATGATAGGAATATTCAAATTTACTTTGTTTTAGAATGGGAACCTATTCTCACATCTTGTTAAAGAGTTATAAAATTGATGGAGCTTTATGGCATTTTCTTGTATTGAATAGGAAGATGCCCCTTCTCATTTAGGAATTATAGAAAACATATAAGAAGAGTATGAATAAAACAAATCTCACAATTATTAAATAGATATAAATAGGAATAATAGAGGAATACTCATAAAATCAATATTGTTTGATTATAATATTTAGAATGGGCATATGCCCATTCTCATGCAAAAAAATTGTTTCATCTTTTTTTGAGTGGGAATTGCATTTTAATCTTCCTATTCTCATATATGAATAAAAAAGATAAGAATCATAATATAAGAGTATGTATTGATATGCTCACAAATTTTAAATAGGTATTCAAATGAATAAGTATTGAATAAGTATTCTCATAAAACAAATATGTGTGCACATGCCCATTCTCAAAAAAATAAATATTACTTGTATTATAAAGTTTAGAATGGGCATATGCCATTTATGATAGGAATAATAAAATTTACTTTGTTATATAATGGGTACCCATTCTCACATCTTGTTAAATAGTTATGAAATTGATGGAGCTTTATGGAAATTTCTTGTATTGAATTGGATGATTACCCTTATCATTTAGGAATCATAGAAGAATTTCTTGGGTAGATAGGAATAATAGAAAACAAAATAAGAAGAGTATGGATTAAACAATCTCACAGTTTTTAAAAATTTAAATAGGTTTAAATAGGAATAATAGAAGCAATCTCATAACATTGGTATTGCTTGTATTACATTGTTTAGAATGGGCATATGTCGATTCTAATGAAAATAGAATGCTTGTTTTATTTTTTATTAAATGGATAGATGTAAACAATATTGCTAAGATTAAAATAAGTAAAATGGGCATATGCGTGTTCTCTTTAATATTTATTTTAGAATGGGAATTTTCCTTAAGAATGGTAATTTTCCTATTCTCATAAGGGAATCATTAAAAAAATGTCAATTATTGTTCATACTAGATAAAAATGAAAAAAATAATAAAAATAATTATAGAGATAACGTCAGTATATGAAGAATGGACATATCCCTATTCTCCTTAATTTCAATCATAATAGAAATTCCATTATTGTTCATGGAGATATGTGAATAAGTATAATAAGAAGAATATAGATAATGT